>PVKC010039865.1:0-12437 GCA_004027635.1 Crocidura indochinensis | reverse complement strand
TTTTTTTTTTTTTTTGGTTTTTGGGTCACACCCGGCAGTGCTCAGGGGTTACTCCTGGCTCATTGCTCAGAAATTGCTCCTGGCAGGCACGGGGGACCATATGGGGCACCGGGATTCGAACTGATGACCTTTTGCATGAAAGGCAAACGCCTTACCTCCATGCTATCTCCCGGGCCCCACGCACATTGTATTTTTAAATTATTTTTATTTCAATAAATTCTGATATGGTCATTTAAATGCATTTATTATCATAAGTATATTTAATTGCTATTATTCCTTAATTGCTTTCTAAAATTTGCTCATGATTTTTGTTTCCATTATATCTCCAGGTTTGTCATTCTTACCATTTGGTAATGCTAAATATACTATTGAGTATATCAACAAACTAGAATAAGGAATAAGAGAAATTAAAATACAGAACTTGGGGCCTGGAGAGATAGCATAGCGGTGTTTGCCTTGCAAGCAGCCGATCCAGGACCAAAGGTGGTTGGTTCAAATCCCGGTGTCTCACATGGTTCCCCGTGCCTGCTAGGACTATTTTTGAGCAGACAGTCAGGAGTAACCCCTGAGCACTGCCGGGTGTGGCCCTAAAACCAAAATAAATAAATAAATAAATAAAATACAGAACTGATTTAAAAAACACAGAAGTGGCATGAAAACCAGAGATTACTGAAGCATGAGTAAAGGCAGAACATGTATTCTGTTTTAGTTCATAGTTAGAAAATATTTATGGAATCTAATCTCAGACACATCTCTGTACTGAGTTTTAGAAACCAATAAAATAGAAATACTATCTTCACAAAACTCATAATCTTGTGTAGAATATGAACACAAACATAGATGCAAAAGTTTTGATTAAAATATGGGCAAGTATGTATTTGAGTGAGCCTTGGTGGTTAGAAGTAATTTCTGGATTTTATATATGCTACCAGCATTTTCAAGAACAGTTTTAATTTCAAAAAGGGCATCCATGTCACAAATTAAGTTATAAAGTGTACTAATTCATACAGGCTATTCTCAATTCTTGATGTCAAGGAAATTCTGAGATCAGTATATAGATATGGGCAAGTCAACCTGTATTCTGAATCTATATTTGGAAATGGAACAATAATAAAAGGTTTTCCCCTGTTATTGTAAAAGAATAAGCCTTTGATTCTATATGATTTGATGTGAGAAAATACTTTACTTTTTCTATACTTCTATACTCTCATATGGACAAAAAACTGAATTCTCATTATGATAGGAATGGGTAAATTAATAGGCCTTCATCAGCTTTGAGTTACTAATTTTAAAATTCAGTGATAATATTTTAATACTTTATTACACGTTGTTTATAATACAGTTTTTTTCAAGGCAAATGCCCTATTGCCCTGCTATCACTCTGGCCTCAAACTGTTTATTATTAAGACAATAGAACATTTACTATTATATTTGTTTACATTTTTTGCAATTTTTAATATTAACTATTCAGCATATTTCTTTTTTATTAATATCTTTATGTAGATATCTTTATAACAACTTGATTACAAATAATTGTAGTTGGGGTTCAGTCATGTAAAGAACACCCCCCTTCACCAGTGCAACATTCCCGTCACCAATGTTCCAAACCTCCCTCCTATCCACCCCAACCCCGCCTGTACTCTAGACAGGCTTTCTACTTTCCTCATTCATTCACATTCTTATGATAGTTCTCAATGTAGTTATTTCTCTAACTGCAATCACCACTCTTTGTGAACTTCATGTTGTGAGCTGGACCTTCCAGCCCTCCTCTCTTTGTCTCTGAAGATCATTGCAAAAATTTTAATTTTCTTAAAACCCATAGATGAGGGAGACTATTCTGCATCTATCTCTCTCCATCTGACTTATTTCATTCGGCATAATAGATTCCATGTACATCCATGTATAGGAAAATTTCATGACTTCATTTCTCCTGATGGCTGCATAATACTCCATTGTGGTTTTGTACCTCAGTTTCTTTAACCATTCATCTGTTGAAGAGCATTTTGGTTGTTTCCAGAGTTTGGCTATTGTAAATAGTGTGACAATGAATATAGGTGTGAGGAATGGATTTTTGTATTGTATTTTTGTGTTCCTAGGGTATATCCAGAGGAGTGGTATAACTGAATCGTATGGGAGCTCAATTTCCAGTTTTTGGAGGAATCTCCATATCGCTTTCCATAGGGTCGGACTAGATGACATTCCCACCAGCAGTTCCTTTCTCTCCACATCCCTGCCAGCACTGCTTGTTCTGATTTGTAATGTGTGCCAATCTCTGTGGCGTGAGATGGTACCTCATAGTTGTTTTGATTTGCATCTCCCTGATGTTTAGTGATGTGGAGCATTTTTTTCATGTGCCTTTTGGCCATTTGTGTTTTTCAGAGTTACAAAGTTGTCATGATTGAGTTTCAATCATATAGTGTACAACACCCTCCACCAGTGCACATTGACTACCACCAATGTCTCTCTCTCTCTCTCCCTCCCCTCCTCTCTCTCTTTCTCTCTCCATTTTTTTCCGTTTCAGGGGTCTCAAACACGCGACCCACGAACCGCAAAAGGCCCTCCGTATATTTTGTGGCCCTGCCCTAGAGAAATCTTTTTTGTTTTGTTTTGTTTTAGTTGTTTGGGTCACACACCCCCAATGATCAAGGCTTACTACTGACTTTGCACTCAAGGATTACCCCAACTTTGCCTCCTGCGGCCCCCAGGTAAATTGAGTTTGATACCCCTGGAACTATAGACACTGTGCTTTGTAATATTGTTACTGAAGGATATCAGGCATAGCACTTTATTTTCTATTCAGCACCCAATAGTAATTCATTACATAAATGTTTATTGACTTTTGTTCAGGCACAGTGTTAGGTGATCAATACATAGTTATTATATAGAAGTAAATAATTTTGTTCTAAATTATGGCATTCAGAGTGTTTTGAACAATTTATGAACAATCTGATTCTTCTTTGCCTACATTTTACTTTAAACAATATTTTTACTTGTTAAGTAGAGATTTTCCTAGGATTTGGGGGACTGGAGGACTTCCCTAAATGCTTGGAGGCCCTTAACACTATACCCATCAGTGTCTGTGACAGTGATGTGATATCCTTAGAAGATTAAACTCTGGGTTTGTGATGTGGGGCATGCAATCAACCTCTTTCAATCATCTTTCTGAATGGAAATGTAACATTTTTAGTCAGTAAGAAAAAAAAAATAAAGGCTTCCTTACTATTTAGTAAAGTCATGAGTAACACCCATCATACCTGGGTGTGGTCCACACTACCCCTTAAAAAAGAAAGAAAAAGAAAATCAAATAACTATGAATGTCAAAAAACATGAAAATGCCATCAACTATCTCTCATCCAAAATAGTGCTCTTGGTTTTACTGCTGAAAGCATTTTTTTCCTTCTTTGGAGGTTATGGCTTGTGGGATATATGAATTTTTTGGTCTCTGTTTAAAATATGGTGTATCTTTGAGAGATGAATCTCAAACACATTCACAAATTGAAACTGAAATTTTTTTTTTTTTTGGATTTTGGGTCACACCCGGAAGCTCTCATTGGATTACTCCTGGCTCTATGCTCAGAAATCGCTCCTGGCAGGCTCAGGGGACCTTATGAGGTGCTGGATTCGAACCATGGACCATCTGCATGCACGACAAATACCTTACCTCCATGCTATCTCTCCAGCCTCTTATCTCTTTAATTCTATAGAACTTTAGAGACCTAAGTTTTATTATTGTTTCAGAGGTCCTTTTTATTTGCTTAAAGGAAGGGCATGATTGTTTGTATGTTATATATACCATGTTTCCTTGAAAATAAAACATCCTATGGAAATAAGACCTACTTATAGTTTTCCTTCTGGTGAAATATAAGGCATTTCCCCTGAAATAAGCCCCCCCCCAGGCTTTGTCTCAGAATGAAAATTAATTCATGGTAAATTGGTTGCTAGGGATGCCCCTACTGCTGTCTAACAACCAGTGATGTTACACGGAGTCCTGAGGCTGTACCGTATACAAGTAATAAATGTCCTTTATTTTCATTTATCAATAAATGTGTATTGTATTCTCCTTCATGAAAAAATAAGGCATCCTATGAAAATAAGCATCTTTGGGAGCAAAGATTTCTATAGGTATGCTATCTCTCTGGCCCTGAGCCGTATTTTCTTTATATGACAATCAATCACTATTTTTTGTCATTGTTGAATTCTAATATCTATTTTTTCCAGACTCTGAATTAAGAAGTAAAAGAGAAGGGGCCTGGGAGATAGCATGGAGGTAAGGAGTTTGCCTTTCATGCAAAAAGGTCATCGGTTCGAATCCAGGTGCCCCATATGGTCCCCGAGCCTGCCAGGAGCAATTTCTGAGCATGAAGCCAGGAGTAACCCCTGAGCACTGCCGGGTGTGACCCCCCCCAAAAAAAACAAAACAAAACAAAACAACAACAAAAAAAAGAAATAAGAGAGAAAATACGCTGTTTTTGGATTTAGATGCTTGAACCAGTAGATATTTTCTGCTGTTGTCCTACCAACTGAATTTTCTATTTTGGGAGCTCAAATTCTTTCTGCATCCCGTTTTGTTGATGAAAATTTGGTAATTCGTGATATGGCTTTAGTACAATGAATGTTGAGAGGCATGGAAAAGGAAGATATATAGCCCTTTCAAAAGGAAGACTTTTGTGGGATTTTATTGTTGTTGTTTTGAGGCTACACATAGAATGTTCAGGGGTAACTCCTGGCTCTGTGCTCCGCCATTACTTTTAGCTGTGCTAGTGACCAACTGGTATGCAGAGGACCACCCAGTTTGGCTTAATGAAAGGCAAACTTTATCTATTGTACATCTCTCTGACCCTAAAGTGGAGATGTTGGCATTAGATTTTGTATTTCACTATAAGCAAAGTAAACGTTGATGAATTTTTTTTAATAATATTGCCAGAATAGAGCCAGAATTCAACATTTCATAAGTTAACACAAAATTCAGTTTGGAATATATGAGACTTCTTTATAACCAATTACTTTATCATGTGGTCATGGCAATTGCAAAATAAAGGAAATATAGATAGCATTTACCAAAAAGTTGAAAGTAATCTTTGTAAAGTTTGTGAATAGTCACTATACAGGCCATTTTAGGCAAATGGGATGGAAATTGTATATGTCACTTGCAAGACCATTTTGGGGGTAAAATTTACCACATTACCTCATCTAGTTTCAAAGGAGTCTGGAAATAATATCTCCAACTAGGTGACAATATGCTTACATTCAGATGTAATACTTGAATCTCAGGATAATATGCTATTTCTAAGGAATTCTCTAAACTATAAGAAAGCATGAAATAGATCTGAATTTATTGTTTCCAAATTTCCCTGGTTATTATGCCTTATTGTGCTACTATAGTATATTAATTGAATTTCTGATTTTAATTAAAACTGACAGCAATATTTCTAGTTTGCCTTTCTCTCCAAGGACATTTAAAAATATTGGTGCTCCAAGTCAAATCATCTGCATATTTTAAGCTGGAACTATTATAAATATTTATAGATATTGGAAAATTCATGAAGGTAGTCACTTGTCTTTGTTTTCCTGTCACTTTACTTAGTCAACTTATAATTCAAAGTTGCAGTCCTCGTACCTATATTCTGCCTTTTTACTCTTTCCTGCAGCCAACCATAGAAAAGCACAATTTTGCTTCTAGCATTTTACAAACTGATATTATTTTGATTTTTATTCTCTACCTATACAAAGCTTTTAGTGATATTCTACTGAGAATATTTTTTTTTTGCACAAGATTATGCTTGATTCATTTAAGAGTCTTAGTATCAGGGATTACAATTCTACTTTGTAGTAGTGTTTTAAATCAGCTTCAGTTCTTTTAACAACTCAAAGTGAATTACATTACAAATAATAAAATAAATATTAGTTTAGTGCCCCTAGAGCATGAACATAAGGCATATAATAAGAGCTACATACATATTTCTGCAATAAATTAATAACATTAACAAACTTGAAGTTATCTTACATGTCAATGCCAGCTCATATCACTTGGATGCAGATTAATTCACAAGTATTTTAGTGTAAGTATTAATTGATTAAATATTATTTTAATTAATAACTATCTTTTATAATTTCATTATGATAAAGGGGATACATAGCAGCCGCCTACTAAAATAATAGGCCAAAAATCACATAGTGAAACATTCAATGCATTAGAAATCACTGAATGTTGGGTCTTCCATTTGAGGAATAGAATAAGTAGCTCTCATCAGAAAATGATACTATGGGGGTTGGGAGACGGAGAAATAGTACAGGGGTAAAGTGTTTGCCTTGCATGCAGATGACTTGGGACAGACCTGAGTTTGATTCTAAACATCTCAAATGGTTCCCAAAGCCTGCCAGAAGCGATTTCTGAGCCCAGAGCCAGGAATAACCCCTGAGCACCACCATGTGTGGCACAAAAACTACAAATAGAAAATAAAAAGATACTATAGAGATGGAGAGATAAGTATAGCAACTAAGATACTTGCCATGCCCGTGGCTAACATAGTTCTATCCTTGACACCCTAGGAATTATTCTTGAGCACAGATAAAACACCACTAAGTGATGTGTTCTATAAATTTTATCCTTCAATATAATTTACTATATGCAATATAATTTATTAAAATTAAAATTTTAGTCCAGGAACATCACAACAGTTATTGGAATTTTGTGTGATTTCTTTCTTAAGAAGAACATAGAGTATTTCTTACCTTAACTGATTAATAGCTAATTTAAATGTCATGGCATTTAATTAGATTTCAAAGAGACATTTGTATTTTCAGTACATCTAGGTGGGAACAATTGGTCTATTTGCATCCTACTGAAATAATAGTTTTGGTTTTCTGTGGGTAACTGTTGGGTCCTTTTGATCATTGTTTAGTGCTTACTTCTTGCTTTATGCATAGTTATCACACCTGGTGTTTGCTTGGGAAATAAACTGGTGCTGACCACAAGCAAAACAAGTATCTTAGTCCCTTACTATCTCTCTGGCCTCAGTAAAGTCATTTTTGCAATGAATCTGGAACAGAGGTATACAAAAATAAAGGGCCTCTTGATTCAAAGTGCAAAAAGAAAAGGGACAAAGAGCTAGAAGAACACGTAGAGTGCATGCCTTGGATCATAGCAAATCCTAATTGGGTCCCTGACATCACTTGGGTTTTGACCATTGCTGAGTGCAAACTTGAAGACACCCCAAGAATAATAGTGTTTAACGTTGTAGGCCCGCACTGCCTGAGTGATCTGATAATCCACAGTACTGTAGGCTTGACAACGTTTTTGAAGCATCACATTGAACAGCTGGCCTGCTTGACCAAGAAAGATCTGGGAGAGAATGACCAAACATTTTTATGTCACAGGCTAGTCACTTAGTTCAAGTAAGTTCAAATACACTGCATAGTCTAATTGTAATTATAAAACAATCTCAAAGTTCTGAGTCATTTTTCTTGTTTTGTGGGCATTTCTAATGGTGTTCAGGGACTTATTCCTGGCTTTGTGCTCAGAAATCACTTCTGGCTAAAATTGGGGAACAGTACACAACGCCTGTGGCTGAATCCTTCAGCTACTATTACACACTCTACTATCTTTCTCGTCTCTTTGAGTGTTTTAAAGAAGACAATTTATTGTATTATTTTTCAATTTTCAACTACTATTACAAAAGTGACCTTTAATTTTGGTGTTATGTTATATTTAAGTACATAATAATAACTTTGTTTAATTGATTATTAAAGAAATGATTGATTATATTCCATAAATATCATGCTAATAATTCTGTCTCATCTATTATTTATGTCCTAACACAAATTAATGGCTCTTAGAATACATATTTTGAATAAATGAATATGTATTTTGAATGACTTATTATAAAAGAAATAGTCACACTCTATACTTCATGGTATGTCTTTATTCTACTAAATTTAAGGAGTATGTTAAGCATCCTTTGTTTCCATATGCAATAATTTTATTTTATTAAAAATTTTTACTTTATTTAAAGTAAATAAATTAAACAAAGTGATTATTAAATAAAATATATTAAATAAAATTTTTATTGAATAAGATTTATTAAATAAACTTATTAGATAAAATTTAAATTAAGTAATTTTATTTAAAGTTAAAACTATTAGAACTGCTTAGCTAAAATAATCATATAGTTGCATGGGTATTGCAAGCAGATATGACACTAGGCCAGGTAGAATGTTATTTCTAATTTACTCTAATATTTGTTACAACAAACCACAGCAATACTAGCCATACAACCTCTAAATTCCACATAAAATTAAAGATTTATTAAAACATTTATTATTTTAATAATATTATTATTAATTAATTAAAATAAAATTAAGAGGACCAGGAGGATCTATAATCAAAAATAGAGTTTCTGGTTGGTAATTTATTTAAGAAAAGAGAACATCTTAGAAATCAAAATATCCTCTTGGACACAGTAAGCACAGACAGGATTCTGTGTTGTTGGGTATTTCTGTAAATGAGCTATCTGAGCTTAGTTTGGTCAAAAGTTTAATAAATGTCAGGAGATTTGAGCTCCTTAGGTATTTGGAAAAACCTTTCTGTTTTGAAAATTCTTAGTTGAAAGGTCAGTCAGGAGATTCTTCATTGTATTTTTGAGACTCTACCATTCATTATCAGTTTATTCTAGTTTTTAAGAGATAGTCATATACTCTTTCCAATTCACTGTTCAAAGATGTATTGTTAAGTGCTTGAATTGAACTAGATGGGAATATCTACATCACAGAAATCAGAAAATGCATTCATATTATACAAGGTGCCATTGTTTATATTGAGGGCAAAACTGTACTGTATTGTAATTTTCACACCTGTTTAATATCTAGCATAGTGAGAGATACTTTATAGATGCCCTAATTCATAAGATTGAGGAGAATCAATCATAACTGACCAACTTTTGCATGAAAAATAGAAACAGCTATGTAAGTCTATGCTTTGTGTTATTAAATATTGTGTTCTGTTCATTTGGACTACTTATTCTTGCACTGCATTTCAAAGTCTGGAGTGACTCTAAGGCTAATTAATATTTATCTTTATCTTTAGAGCATGACTCACTTTGTTGTTATGTCCTCACCCTATGTGGGAGAAAATCAGAGCTTAGTTTAATTGTATTCCCAGCTACTAACCCTTCTATTTCCCTCAGAAAATGCAATTTCATTCTTTCTAAACATAAAATGAGGTTACATTTTTGATAAAATCATAAATTGCTCATTACTGTCTCAGAATAGTTTAATACAAAAACGCCTGTTGAGTTTTCTGATCCATAATCATTGCTCTTAAAGTTTAAAGATGAAACTGCTGTCATTCACTATGATTAGATACTATTATTTAAAAATAGAACTGAGCATAGGAATCATTGCTTAATACATAATAATAATGTTGTTATATTTTATATTTAATGGAAAATGATCAAAGTATATTACTTCTTTAAATTTTTGTAAATTTTAAATTGTTAACAAATAATTTGTTTTGATTTTCTTCCCTCCAGTGGATACATTATTTCAACTATCTGTCAAAAAATCAGCAATATTCTGTATATTCACTTCAGTAAGTTATTTTACCTCATAAATAAATCCAAATGAAACTAAGTCACTAGTTTTTCTGATAAAAATGTTCAAAAAATACTTTTAACTTTAGTCTACATATTGCTAACCTAATTAATAGTAGTACATAATAATGTTTTTATTATTTATAATAGTAATTTTTCTCAGCTAATTTCCCCATCTGTATGGGCAGAGGGTAAAAGTTAAAATACTTGAGTGCTATTAAGACTATTCAAAAGGCATTCGAAGTAAAATGACCATATGTCCTAGTTTGCCTTACACAGTCTGCTCTTTCTTATTTTCCTAATAAAAGTATTTGGATAAGGACCGGTGGCACAGTGGTAAGGTGATTGCCTTGCACGCGCTAACCTAAACCCGACCATGGTTTGATCCCCCGGCGTCCCATGTAGTCCCCCAAGCCAGAAGCAATCTGAGAGCATCACCGGGTGTGGCCCAACTCCCTACCCCACCCCCTAAAAGGTGTTCCGGATTGGGTGATAAATAACTATCCTACTACAGCTGAGAAATATGGCAGGTTTTGAACCATATTCCATGAACTAGCATCTTAGCTAGGATATATTTTTTCTATTGACATACTTTGAGAAAACTCTGTTCTTCATTTGTATCAGTTTGAAAATCTTATTTAATAATTTTAAATTGGGGGCCGGGCAGTGGCGCTGGAGGTAAGGTGCCTGCCTTGCCTGCGCTAACCTAGGATGGACCGCGGTTCGATCCCCCGGTTCCCCATATGGTCCCCCATGCCTGCCAGGAGCGACTTCTGAGCCAATAGCCAAGAGTAACCCCTGAGATTCACTGGCTGTGGCCCCCCCCAAAAATAAATAAAATAAAATAATTTTAAATTGGAATGTCTATGCATAAAACAGAAAACAAAAAAATGTTGACTAAAACACCATACTTTGTAACTATTAACTCTAGTATTATTGTTGTACTTTATTTTTTGTTTCTCTCTACTCTAAAAGTTTTGGGAATTAGCACCTAGAAACTTATTACCTTCTGCTAAATTTGCATTTTTTGGGGGGTCACAACCGTTTGAAGCTCAGGGGTTACTCCTGGCTAAGCGCTCAGAAATTGCCCCGGGCTTGGGGGGACCATATGGGATGCAGGGGGATCGAATCACGGTCCTTCCTTGGCTAGCGCTTGCAAGGCAGACACCTTACCTCCAGTGCCACCTCACCAGTCCCTATGTTTGCATTTTTAATAATAATTTCAAGGTTACAATATAGAGGAATGTCATTTACTAAAAACGGGCACCACTTTATTGTTTACAATATATGAGTTCATCTGTTCAGAGATTCATAGGCAATTTTTCTTTCTCTCTATCCATAACCACTTTAAGTAAAGTAAAGTAATGTACAGTACAGTACAGTACAGTAAAGTAAAGCAAAGCAAAGCAAAGCAAAGCAAACTAAAGCAAAGCAAAGCAAAGTGGGGAGATTCAATGTAGATCCATCATCTAATCATCATGTCACTTAGAAGACAACCTTGGTGGCAAAGCAGTGCTTTGCCTCTCTAAGAAGCCAGCAAGTATCCAAAATTTATTTACCCCAAATTTCCTCTTTTCAGACCTATTTTTATATTTAAACTCATTGTTCCCTGGATACAGGAAGGTAATTATATTCTATAGTCTTCCATTTATTAAGTATATAGAAACATCTTGATTTAATTGGTCCTAAAAGTCTTTTTTTTGTCTTTTTCTTTCAGAATTGAGTGACTTGTTATTTTTCTGTTTTTAGAGATGGTCTTTGTGATATAAATTCTAAACATGTTTTAATCAGCATTCCCCATTTCTTTCTGGTATCATTTAACCTTGTTTCTGCCTGAATGTATTAGTTCCAGCTTTCAAATATTTCCATCAATTTCCATGCTTAAATTATCAAGATTGTAGAGAGTGAAGTACAAGGCTGTACTTGAAGGATTATGCACATTATAAACATTAGAATATTAAAATATATATCCCTTATGTACTCAAAACCGTACATTTCATTATCATTCTTTACAGTTTATGCTGATTAAAGTTGCCATAGTCACTGGGGTAAACTAGATCTAGGATAAAATCTTGGTTTGTTCATTTGCTCACTGTGCACTCATCAGCAAGTTCTTTCACAATCTTGGCTTTGGTTCCCTGATTGAAAACAAGAGACAGAGTTGCCTGTAGCTGCAAAGTGCAATTTCAAGTCACTTCAGAGTAATTTTCTCTGTAGCATATCTCAGCAGTCCAGAGATATTGGGAATTTAAAACAGAACTAGGAAATTCCAATTTGTTATTAGAAGTTTTAATAGAGGTTACTCCTAATAATGCTTGGGTGCTACCAGATATACATCCTATTGTGTTTGGGAGAAAATGGTACCAGAAGTCAAACTCAGGACTTTACACATACAAGATATGTGCCTTGACACTTAAGCTATCCACTTTCTATCTCTTTTTTTCTCTTTTGGGCCACACCCGGTGATTCTCTGGGGTTATTCCTGGCTTTGAGCTCAGAAATCGCTCCTGGCTTGGGGGACCATATGGGACTCCAGGGAATCAAACTGTTGTTCATCCTAGGTTAGCAAGGCATTTGTCCTACCACTTGTGCCACCTCTCTGGCCCCTCCATTTTCTATTTCAAAAGAATAGTCCCCATTTCAAAATATGAAAAAAGCTATCACAAGGATTAGTGGAATTGCAAAAAAAAAACCTAATATATAATTGGAAACCACCTATACCATTATTAACATTTTGTAATACTTCCTATTCTCAAATTCTTATTCCAAAGTTCCTAGATTTAGGAAGACATAATAATGGACTACCAAATAGTTATAACTGCCAGAATTGATGACTATGTTACTATATAA
>PVKC010039863.1:0-12461 GCA_004027635.1 Crocidura indochinensis | reverse complement strand
GCCCAGCCCCCTTTTCTTTCATTATCTTACACAAACCAACCCAAAATTGAGTAGCAAGTAAGACTTTTGCTACTTAGGCTTCCATTGGAAAATTAGCTTGGGCTCAGATATTACCTGTTTACTTACTGTCCAAGCACAGGTTGCCCTAATCATCCTTCTTGAGATTTTTGCTTTTAAGTTTTCCTGTTTTTAATGCTGGGACTCTCTAGCCTTTGGAAAAACCTAAACTTTCCTGACTTTTTAACACTCTATCTCTCATCCTTTCCCTCCTCTTTCTCAGAATGTCTAAATAAAAAGCTGCTTTTACTTCAAAAAGAAAAAGAAAATCAACTTTGTAGACTTGAATTGCCAAATGTCAGAAGATTTAAAAAACTCTAGTCCTTACTGGCTTGGTAGTTGGGAAAAAAGTTGTTATCCGAGATCTAAAACTTGATAATAGACCACTGGAAAGACATTATAGGATAAATTCAGGATATCCAAATAAGAAACTAAAAAAAAAATCAAATTTGAGGTGCTAAAACAGAGCATATAAGAGTCCCCTAATTAAAAGATGTTTATAAGTTTAAGAAAAATAAGCATATAATTCACAATCCTCTCCTTCTTTATCTTTTAAAAACCTATCACTTATAGATAAAAGTCAATCCCTGGTGGCAACTTCATTTGTTGAAGTCCATTGTTCAAAACTTTAGGGTTTTTGATGTAGAAAGAGATGTCTTCCTATGCCATAAAAACTTGTGTTGGCTGAGTTGTGAGAGATTTTATGTCTTTTAAACAGTTAATTACTAACATTGTCTCAGTTAACTGGAGAAATGTCAAACAACTCTAAACAGATTATATTCATAAAGAACTCTTTCACCAACCTTTTCTACTTTGACCTTTGAGTAAATTTGCCCTCCAACTACAAAGAAGGTAGGAAGTTTTACCTTGTTAAAAATGAATTCAAGAGTGATAATGATAGGGATTTGAATTGTAGTTTTATGGATTAAAGTTGTGAATTGTCATTCCACAGCTCTATGGATGACTGGGGTTGTGTAGCGATGATTGCATGCAAGACCCAGAATGATCTGCTTAAATAAATTCAAAATGACTCAGTATCCTGAAAGCAATCAGTCTCAGTTTTTTCCTGTTCTATCAAATGAGGGTAATAAACTTAGAACTACTGGCTTAATTTCCTGTGCTTGATATTAACTCAAAAAGAATTATTGAAAATATTATTAAGTTTCTTTAAAATATTTGGTTTTGTCTTCTTTCTTTGTACTTCACAAATATATGTGGGTCAGACTAGGGGTTAGACTAAGAATAGTCCGAGGTTTTATGCTATTATGTGCCACGTCAAATATTAGGTTAATCTAGATATTTAAATTCTTTTTATTTTACCTTCCGAGTTTCTATTATATATTGCTAGATTATTTATTTTCACTTTTCATAAATAAAATAAGGTATCTCAAAACAAATAAATACATAATATGTATGTATGTTGCCAATATCAAAGATTAAAATACAGTAAATATTTTGAAAATAAATTTTGCAATAGATAAATAATGTTAATTTACCTTATCTTTAGCTCAATTATTCCTATTTCAATATATTTTCCTAAACCTACCTGATGCTAGTTCTTTTTCCATTGTGGATTTAAATTATAGGACAGCAACGATATGCTGCAAACTCCAAATAACATTGAAAGTTAAACAAATATGATCAGAAAGATGCAAAACTTATACATTCCACTTTATTTTCTAATGGATTTTAACATCGTATTAATATATGGTGGAGTGAAAGGCACCATGGGGGCCCGGGAGATAGCATGGAGGTAAGGCATTTGCCTTTCATGCGAAAGGTCATCGGTTCAAATCCTGATGCCCCATATGGTCCCCCGTGCCTGCCAGGAGCAATTTCTGAGCATGGAGCCAGGAGTAACCCCTGAGCACTGCGGGGTGTGACCCAGAAAAACCGAAAGGCACCATGCAGTCTTAGGGACCTATGAAGTTCCAGATATTGAACTGGGCCAATGCATTCAAAGCATTGTACTATCTTTCCAGCCCCAACCACATTTTAAAATATCAAAAGAAAACCACTTTAGAAGTGTTTGTTAACTTGCTAGTAATTTAGAAAAGTTTTTGTTTTGTTAATTTGCTAGTAATTTAGAAAAGTTTTTGTTTTGGGGTCATACCCAGTGGCAGTGCTCAGACGTTACTCGTGGTTTTGCGCTCAGAAATCTCTCCTGACAAGCACAGGGAATTATGTGGGATGTTGGGATTCGAACCAATGTCCATCCTGGGTTTACTGTATGCAAGGTAAGCTTTCTATTACTGTGCTATCTCTCAGGTCCTAATTTAGGCAAGTTTTATTTTTATTTTGGGGGTATAAAGAATGTTTTTTTATTATTTTAGAATTTCTGAGCTTTGAACTCTGAGGTCGTTATTTTGTGTTACACATTTCTTTTATTTTTTAATTGTTTATTGAATAACCATGAGATCCACCATTTTTTCTTTTTTAAATTAATTTATATTGATAGTTATTTTTGTTTAAACACTGTGGTTACAAAAATGTTCGTAGTTGGGTTTACACCACCATTCACCAGTGCAACTTTTCTGCCACCAGTGTTCCCCATTTCTCTCCCTCCAATCCCCTGCCTGTCTTCCAAATAGCCCTTCTATTTTGTTTTCTCTCTATCATCTTCATGATAGCTATCAGTGTAGTTATTTCTCTAACTGCACTCCTATCATGGGCTGGTCCTTCAGGTCCATATTTCTATTCTCTGGGCATTATTACCATACTGGCTTTTATTTTTCTAAAATCCCACAGATGATTATGAGTATTCTGTGCCTGTATCTTTCCCTTATTTCACTCAGCATGATAGTCTCCATGTCGATCCATGTGTAGGTAAATGTCATGATTTCATTTTTTCTAACAGCTGTGTATGATTTCACTGTATACATGTACCATGATTTCTTTAGCCCCTCATCTTTTGTTGGGTATCTAGGTTGTTTCCAGATTCTGGCAAATGCAAATAGTGCTTCTATGAACATAGGAGTGCAGAAGGCATTATGGTATTGTGTTTTTGTGGTCCTAGGGTATATTTCTATGAGTGGTATTGCTGGATCATAAAGGAGCTGAATTTTAGTTTTTTAAGGAATATCCATATTGTTTTCTAGAATGGTTGGGTAGATGGTATTTCCACCATCAGTGAATAAGAGTTCCTTTCTCCCCACATCTACTCCAACAGTGGTTGTTCTTGTCCTTTGTGATGTGTGCCAGACTCTGTGGTGTGAGATGATATCTCATTGTTATTTTAATTTGCATCTCCCTGATGATTAGTGATGTGGGGTATTTTTCTTGTGCCTATTATTTTATTCATCTGTATTTCTTCTTTGAGGAAATGTTTGTTAATTTCTTCTCCCAAATTTTAGGCATACTTTATACACAAATAGTCATATACTTATTATACACACAAGGTATAAAGAATATTTTTATAGGATTTTACATAAATAAGTACTCTTATCAAAAATTGCAGTTTAATCAACTATTCCATGGGAATTTTTATCTAAATAATGAATTGACTTAAAAATTAAAAACAGACCAGAGAGATATCACAGTGAATAAGGCATTTGCCTTGCATATAGATGACCCAGATTTGATCCCAGATATACCATAGGGGCCTCAAAACAAGACATGAATACTTTCTGAGCACTGAGACAGGAATAACTCCTGAAAGCTACCAGTTGTGCCCCCCCCACCAAACCAAAACAAAAAAAACATACAAAAAGCTTGTGGATATTGAAGATTTTGAATTTAAACAAGAGCAATTTTCACTCTCATGTCATTATACTTGTGTTCCTACTGCAGCATACATTGTACTTGCCTCTTTTCTCTTCCAATGCAATGTCGAACTCCACTAAAACCTTTCACTGTAGGTATGTTTCTGATATTTATGCATCATAGATGTGAGTAATTAATTCAATATTTTAATATTTTGATTAATTTCTTCTATTGAACCACTTTCACTTGCTAAAAATAGAGAATCTTTATGTGTATAATAAGAAAATAAAGATTTCCTTTACTTCATCTATTAAAAGAGAAAGGATTTCATGCTGTGCTCACCAGCTTCCTGTACATCTGACTCTATTATAATATTAAGCCTTAAGATATTGTCATTGCGGGGCCCGGGAGATAGCATGGAGGTAAGGCGTTTGCCTTTCATGCAAAAGGTCATCGATTCAAATCCCGGTGCCCCATATGATCCCCCATGCCTGCCAGGAGCAATTTCTGAGCATGGAGCCAGGAGTAACCCCTGAGCACTGCCGGGTGTGACCCAAAAAACCAAAAAAAGCAAAAACAAAAACAAAAAACAAACAAACAAAAAATTTATTGTCGTTGCGTTTTAAAATATTTGGTTTGGGCCCATTTCTTATTCTTCCTTAATTTGATTTTTGGATGACATTCACTTCACATTTTTAATTGTTGATATTATTGTTTCCTTTTTAATTTTAGTTTTTATGCTAAATGTCCCAGTTGAAAATGATCAAACTTACTTGTCTACCATTCTCTTTTTAGGAGAAAAAGTGTTTTTGCAATCCCCTTATAATTCTTCCTCCCCTAAGTGGATAAATAGAAAGTTTACCCTCATTTGTATCCAATATTAAGATTCGTTTACAATACTCCCCAAGGGCAAGAATAACCAACTTTGGGAGGAAACACTGTTCTCTTAAACTTTTCTAGTTTCTTAAATATATATATTTTACCATTTATATATTATTTTCATTCTATCAGGTTTTGTGTGACTTTGTATTTTGAAAACTTTGATGTACTTGTTTACTTAAAAATAGTCTAAAGTTTGGGGGACTATAACTGGAAATTCTGACAGGAGGAAGAGAAGCAAAATCAATCCTGAAAGAGATCAGAAGGAAAGGGAGGCTGGGAATTAATTCTGAGCCTTATAGGAGCAAAGGAGTTGACCCTTACCACTTGTGACATATCTACTACTCTTCACTTATTTTAACTGCCATCCACCTTTTATATTTTTAAAGCTATCAAGTTTATTTTATATTTTAATTTAATAATGTGTAAGATTTCACATATGGAAACTATAATAGAGCAGGTCTTAAATAATCAATGTCCCACTTTGGGTATTTGTTACTCTAGTCAACTTTTAATGCTGGTTGGCTGTTTCCTAATATTTAAAAGTTTTTTTTTAATAATTTTCATTGGGACCAATTTGAATTACAGGTCTTTTGATAGCATTTTTTTTTAACAGGGGCAATGTCTTATTAGAAAAGCGACTTAAGTATCAGTGATGGTAACCTCCACCTCCATGCTTAGTTTGATGGTGATGGAAGTGATCTGCTTCACAATCTCCAATGGGCCGTGCATGATGTACTCATGGATACGCATCTGGAAACGGTTCCCAGTCTTGGATCCTTTCAGAGTGGAGACTTCCTGGTGGTGATCCTCAGCATCTTCGTGGAGTTCTGCACTGACCCCTTCACTTTAAACTGTAATCTAAAATTGACAGTTTTAAACTTTTGGCCTTTTATTACTACACTGAGATTTAGGGGAGCAGGGAGAAGTAACAAAGAAATGTGCTATAAGTGACATGAAGACAGTGGTGGACATTCTTGGACGGTTGGAAGTGATGAAGGTATAGAAAAACCGTGAACATTAACATTATCTTTTTGTTTGTTTGTTTTGTTTTTTGACCACACCCATTTGATGCTCAGGGGTTACTCCTGGCTAAGCGCTCAGAAATTGCCCCTGGCTTGGGGGATCCAAATGGGACACCCGGGGATCCAATCGCGGTCCTTCCTTGGCTAGCGCTTGTAAGGCAGACACCTTACCTCTAGCGCCACCTCACCCGCCCCACATTAACATTATCTTAACTGTGTTTCCGAAATTTCAAATCTAAACCAGTGGTCCTCAAACTACGGCCAGAGGGTCACATACTGTATTTGTTCCCATTTTATTTCTTCACTTCAAAATAAGATATATGCAGTGTGCATAGGAATTTGTTCGTAGTTTTTGTTTTTACTATAGTCCAGCCTCCAACTATCTGAGAGACATTGAACTGGCCCCCTGTTTAAAAAGTTTGAGGACCCCTGATCTAAACAAAGGCATGCAATGGTTTAAGTGAGGGGGTGCTTAAGTCTTCCTTGTCCCAGAGTATAATGAGAAGGAAAGAAGTAGACAGGAGGGGAGGGAAAGAAAAGACAGATGAGAATGGGGACCGGGTCCATCATATTCAGGTACATTAATGATGTTAAGGATTATAGAGATACATGTCCCAATAGAGTCAACATTGAAATTTTGAGACTCAAACTTTAACAACTGACCTTAAATGTATCTTTTAAGATGATACACTGGAAAGGAGAGGTGCAGTGGGGGAAAGAGTAGGGGAACGATTGGTAGTGGGTGAATATATGTTCTAGAACATTGTATGTTTAATTTTCGAACATCGTATGTTTAATTCTCAACTATGAATAACCATGCAAATCATGGTGTTTTTGTAAAATTTTAAAAAAAATTAAAAGACTTAAAATTCTATTTAGAAAAAGAGATTTGACTCTGAATAAAATAATTTTATTGAATCCCTGGATCTTAATTTTTAAGTTACAAGTAAAATTTAATATTGCTACAGTTAATTACTAAATTATTTTAAAACATATTATTGAGACCTTTAATAAAACATAATTCACATTTATAGTTTTATGAATGTGCAAGTTTTTCACATTTATAGTTTTACATAATTATCATTATTAGTTATCTCTTAATCTGTAGAATTTAATTATTTCTATATATTTTTAGATTTGACCAGTCATCACAAGATTTAGAATGTTTATCACACAAAAAAAATCCTTTTTAAGCATTAGCAGTTACAATAAATTCTCCCCTAATTTTCTAGCTCCAATAATTCATTTTGTGAGAATGTTTTACACTATATTTTTTCAAATTAATGTAACACAGTATATTTCAATGTATATTTCAATCATAATTTTTTGATGAACACATTTTATTTTTTAAATTTTTATTTTGATCATATTGGCTTACATATCTTTCACAGTAGTATTTTAGGTACATATTAACATTGAATCGGGGGAATACCCATCACCAAATTAATTTGTCCTCCCCACATTCCCGTTCCCTTCCAGCAACCCATATCCCCCACCATCAACCCCCGGGCTGCTAAAATAGGTGGTCCCCTCTTTGTCTAGCTTACTATAGTTACCCTCTCTATTTGAGAGACAGTGTGAGACAGCATGTTTTCTTTTAGCTTGTTTTAGTTTGGGGGCCACACCTGGCAATAGTTAGGGATTACTCTGGACTCAGGCATTAATCCTGGCAGTGTTTAGAGGAACATAAGGATGTTGGAGTTCGCCACTTTTTTTTTTGGGGGGGGGGTTTTGGGTTACACCCGGCAGTGCTCAGGGGTTACTCCTGGCTCCATGCTCAGAAATTGCTCCTGGCAGGCACGGGGGACCATATGGGGCACCGGGATTCAAACCGATGACCTTTTGCATGAAAGGCAAACGCCTTACCTCCATGCTATCTCCCGGACCCTGGAGTTCGACACTTTTAAGCAAGTGTCCTACCTGCTGTTCTCATTCCAACTCAATACTGTTCTATGGTTTAGGATAATTTTCTTTATCTTCTAAAAACATTTTACCATAAAAGAACCCCACTTCACTGAAGTAATAATGTCTCTACACATTCACTTCCACTCTTCTCATAAGGTCTTCCTCTCTGTTTTTATAATTCATTCCTAAGGTTAGCTTTTAAAAAAGTTTGTTTTTGTTTCACTTTGGCTGGTACCTTGCTTTGCTTCTTTATATCAAACATGAGTCAGATCATGAGCTGATATTTGTGTTTCTTCTATTGACTAATTCCAAGCAGAATGACCCCTTTCGGTTTCTTACATAATTTTGAAAGATATCTCATTTTTTGTTTAACAGTAGTGTTCTATTGTATGTGATTATATGTTCCATATTTTCTTTATCTTGCTTATGTGTTATTTATGAACTATTATTTATTCAAACATTGTGTGTTCATAATAATGGGGAATTTAATTTACACTTATAATGGTTGGCTAAAGCCCAAGTTCATTATATAATTATGAAATAAAAAAATTTCCTTATATGAAATTCTACAAGCAATTTAATAATTGAGAAAAACAAGAATCTTGTATAATATTTTAGAAGGTATGGACTCTGGTCTCATCTTACTTTAATTCTCCACTATTATATAAAAAAAGGCAGGTATTTTAAGTTGTGCTTGTAATAAAGAACTTTCTATAGCAAACTTGGTATATTTACTTAGTTAAAAGCTAAAAATAACCCCGTGCCTGCCAGGAGCAATTTCTGAGCATGGAGCCAGGAGTAACCCCTGAGCACTGCCGGGTGTGACCCAAAAACAAAAACAAAAACAAAAACAAAACAAACAAACAAAAAAAGCTAAAAATAAAACCTAGTTTTAAACAAAACCTGTTTTAGTGGCCTGTCAAAGATATGTGAAGGAATCCATAAAATATATTAAAATTGTTTTAGGATCTAATGAATACTTCTCTGTGAGAAATAAGGGATTTTTGAGAGAAATTATGTTATTGGCAAAGTAAAAAATGTATTTTAAATAAGCATTGGTAAGAATTGTAGAGCCTGAGTTGTTTTCATTGATCATTATTTTAATTCTTTCAAATGATGTAGTTGTTTATCATCATTTTATGCTGGCTTAATTCACATATTCTTTTAGACCTTTAAATAGGATTGTGATTTATATATGATTGTGCTCAGGTCTTACTCCTGGTTCTATTCTCAGGGATCACTACTTGCAGTGTTTATAGGACCATGTATGGTGCTGGAAATGAAATTGGGTCAACCACAGACAAGGTAAGGACATTACCCTATGTACTACTCTCTGGAATAAAATTACAGGATTAGTTTATATTTGTGATGAACCATTAAACATAAAATATCTTGAATGCCATTAGTAATGTATCTAATTGGAATAAAACATGGCTTGTATCACTCCATAATTCTGTTCCTAGATTTTCCAAACATGCTAAAGCAAATGGAGTTATTTTTATACTACAGACTTCTAGTCTATATCTTCTAGTTGTTAGAATTAAAATTTTAGTAACTCACAGTTTTAGAGTCAAGCCTGTCATTGCTTGACGTAGTATACTAGGACCATAAACACAGGGGTGGCATGCATTGTTAGAAATTGAACTTGGGTCTTTTCATATGCTACTTATGTGCTCCGGCAGGGAGCTATTTCCCCAAGCCCTAATAAATTAGATTAAAAATAAATAGTTTGGGGCCAGAGCGATAGTGCAGCAGTAGGGTGTTTGCCTTGCAGGCAACTGACCCAGGATGGATTGTATGCCATCTTCTGGCATCCCATAGGTCCTCCAAGCCAGGAGCGATTTCTGAGCTCACAGGGAGGAGTAACCCCTGAGCATTACTGGGTGTGGTCCAAAGTCCAAATAAAAAAATAAATAAATAACTTTAAGGTTTTGGATTCCATTCTAGTTATAAAGAAAAATATAGAGAGATTAAAATTCCCAGTTATCTTCATTTCAATAAATGAAATAAGGGGAAATATGTTATAGATTTTTGGCATTTTGTGATCCAGTACATTTTATATTTTTCCACTTACATTTTGACATTTAATAGTAAGATATAGTGCATACTTTATTTATATTTTATTTTGGGGCCACACCTGAAGGTGTTCTCAGGTTATTCCTGACTCTACCCTCATGGCTTATTCCTGGTGGTTTTTAGACACAATGTGGGATACCAATGACCCAACCCAGGTCAACAGCATGCAAAGCTAATGCCCTATCCATTTTGTGCTACAACTCCAGCCCCCATAAATAGTGGATAGTTTTAGTTTTAGCCAAAATTATCTATTATCTTTTTATAGGAAGAATATTAGCTATATTCTAACAACTGTTTTAAAATAATTAAAGCATAATTATTTTCCAGACTCAAAGCACAGACTCAGTAATGACATTAGTTATGACTTGGGATATTATTTCCATGTCTAGTCATTTATTGATAACTTGTTTTAGTGCTACTGATTTCCAGGGGAAACACTTCTACTCAATTGAGTTTAATCAATGATGTCAATGACATCAGAGAAAAAAAACCCATCACTCAAAATATGAAACCAGAAGGTAAATTAGGTACTTATTAGACAAAGAAAAACTACTCTTCCAGAATGAAGTCTCTGAATAAAATAACTGCTGGTTTTGTAGAGGGTTTGGAGAAAGATACAATTCAAATTCGGGTACATCTAAGATCAAGACATTGCAGACTCCTTGGTCTTTAATTATACAGGGTCCCATTTTCTTTCAAAACATGCCTCAATTTTTGACAATGTTCCAATTCTACTCAAGCACTCTCATGTTAAAATAACTATTAAAATATTGCAAATATTTTACTGATAAAGAATGTAAAACATTTTGAATATTCAGAGAAATTTCTAAAATATCATTAATTTTAATGCCTACAATATTAATTTCAATGCCTAAACATTAATTCCTATGGGAAATAGTTAATATGCATTTAAAAAATACAATTTAAATTGGATGATGAACAAGGTGCTTTTAAATATTATAATTAATATTTTTATAGTTGATGCAAAATTGAAAGCACCTGAAAAGATGCAGGATATATTCAGTGAGTATTAAACATTTTAATAATTATGACAGACAATACAATCTTAGACTAAAATTAAAAGATGCATAAATTGAGGTCAGACCAGTGGTGCAGCAGTTGGCATTTGCTCTTGCACATGACTGAAATAGGAAGAACTGCAGTTCATCTCCAGGTGACCCATGTGGTCCCCCAACCAGGAGCAATTTCTGAACTCATAGCCAGGAGTAACCGCTGAGCGTCACTGGTGTGGCCCAAAAACCAAAAAAAAAAAAATAAATAAATAAAAAATCCATAAATTGATCTTAGAATTCACACACACTTTGTGGCAGTTGATGAATGATGAAGACAAAACCCAAAATTAATTGGGGCAATAGAATATCACTTCTGACATTTGAGATCCCCCCAGGAATTTTTACTGTAGGGGTATGCCACAAAGACCTTTCCAGCACCTTTACAAGGTTCAACACAATAGTATCTATTGACTAAATTAACTGATGAAAGACATGTTTCTTTAAACATAAAATTATGTGGCAAACTGCTGAAATGATGCAGAAGAAGTTAGTAATACTGAAACATTTAGAGTGGAAAGAAAATTAATGGGGAGTGATTACTTTGAACAGATGTATTTAATGAAGCTGAGATGGATAAAAAATAGTCATTAAAGATCTATATTTCTAAACATTTATAAAATGTTTAGCTGTTATAAAGATATGAATGAAGATCTTTGGGCTAAAATTAATGCGCTTCTCTGTAATAAATGGAAATGTGTTCCACTAAACAATTATTACTGCACAAAATTCATTTCTAAGACTCAATTTTTTGTTTACTTTTAGCAATATTTCCAAATATGTCCTTGGCTCTTATTTCAAAGATTGCCTTACTAAACCTAATGGAAACCTGTAACACTTGAGATAAAACATAAGCATGGGAGTAGCAAAAATTGACTGTATGATGGAAAGCAAGAAAATAACTGTGTGAAAAAGAATCTATGATGACACAAAATAGTATAATGAAACAAGTTTCCCCATTCATTCATGGTAGGTGAGAAATTTAATGTTTCTAAACTAATTTGTAAAGGATTGGATGAAGACAAGAGGACAACAGTGAGTAAAAATGGAGTGTTGACTGTAGGTTTAATCAACATCATCCACTATAAAATAATGGGCAAGTTCTATGCAACTAATTGGCCAATAGTTTAATTACAGAGATTTATTTAGGAAAATTTGGACATATATTTTCAGAGTTACATATTACCTTGCCTACTGCTACTTGCTCTGTTGCCGAGTAATTTACTTATTTTTTTTTTAGTTGGAACAGTTTGGCATTCAACTATAGTTTCTCTAAGTTACATACTCTAGTATCTTAATTTTTTATATCTCAAGATGTAAAATTCTCAATCCCCAAAACTTTCATCAGTAATTCAGTCACTACTACTCTTGGTGTAAAAATTTACTCATTTCATATAGATTTATTCATTTTCCTCAGTTCAGTTTCTTAGGGGATGTGTCCATTATTAGTAATTGCAATATATTTCAACAATAGTTCCCAATAGTTTTTTTCTTCTTTTCTTTCTTTTCTTTCCTTCCTTCCTTTTTCTTTTCTTTCTTTCTTTCTTCTCTTTTTCTCTTTCTTTCTTTCTTTCTTTCTTTCTTTCTTTCTTCCTTCCTTCCTTCCTTCCTTCCTTCCTTTCTTTTGTCCTTCCTTCCTTTTTTCTTCCTCCATCATTTCTTTCTCTTTTCTTTCTTTCTTTCTTTCTTTCTTTCTTTCTTTCTTTCTTTCTTTCTTTCTTTCTTTCTTTCTTTCTTTCTTTCTTTC
>PVKC010039862.1:0-12453 GCA_004027635.1 Crocidura indochinensis | reverse complement strand
AGCTACACTAATGTTTTATACAGGGAGCAGGTCACTTAGGCTGGTTGCCTTGACATTCTAAGTATGATGTTAAGTTGCTAACAAGATTCCTGAGGAAAATGTTTGGGTTCACTTTATTTTCCCTCTGTTAATATTTCATGATCAAAAACAATTTGTTTTTGATGTTGGCGTCATACTCAGAGATGCTCAGGGGTTACTCTTCCTCTGCATTCAGAAATTACTCCTGGCAGACTTGGGAACCTTTTTTGGATGCTGGGGATAGAACATGGGTTGGCCACAAGCAAAGCAAGAGCTCTTCCTGCTATGCTATTAACTTCAGCCCCCCAAAAACATTCTTAAAGCCTCTTATAATAGACAGAATACCCAGCCCGCCTTCTTTGAATTTCCATCTCAAGAAGATAAGATGGGGGGCCAGCGAGGTGACACTAGAGGTAAGATTTCTGCCTTGCAAGTGCTAGCCAAGGAAGGACCACGGTTTGATTCCCCTGGTGTCCCATAAGGTCCCCCCAAGCCAGGGGCAATTTCTGAGTACATAGCCAGGGGTAACCCCAGGGCATCAAATGGGTGTGGCCCGAAAAACAAAAAACAAGCAAAAAGATAAAATGGGCATTTTCTTGGTAGCATATTTCGTATTTCTTTGCTGGAAAGACCTATATTTCTTCTTCCTAAACCAGGATTCTAGAGCTCTTTATTTATGTATGTATTTATGCATTTATTAATTTAAGTTTTTATAATCTAAAAGTGACTCCAATATCCTTACTTTCTTGTCTTTTTCTTTGAAATCTTCGGTTCAGTTCTCCCCTTTGTGTAAAGACAGCACAGATTCGCCTGTAGCCATCCTTATTCGCCACTAAACTGCCACTCAGCCACATGTGTTTCTTTCTCTTACACACAGGCTCTTTGGGGGCCACCAGTAAACACACTGACCTTTGGAATATGGAAAGAAAAGAGCTTTGAAATGAAACTGGCACAAACAGCGGTTGGACAGCCGTCATCTGCAGCTGAAACAAAGAAGGGCATAGTGTTCAAGCTGTCTTCATAATCACACCAAACACTTATCACTCAGGCTCCAGTCTGAGCATCCACACAGTGGCCCTCACCCCCAGCCCCAAACAAACAGCCCAGGCTGAGCAAGTACATAGGCCACTTTGTTGCTGGGGTCAGCTCTGCAGCTGAATATCACATGTGATGGAGACTGGTTTCCAGAGCTGCAGGCTCTTTCCTTTCTTCCTTCCCCATAAAACCCCCAGCTCAACTTGGCACAGGCATTCAGGTGAGGTAAGTGCCAGTTAACAACAAAGAGCCTGAGGGCTTTCAAATTTATGGTTCAAAGCTAAGTTCTCATGAAGTGAATTCTTCTCAATTCCAAAAGCCTCAGTTTTCAAATAGCAAGGATGCTGAGTGTGGTTGAATTTTTTTTTTTTTTTGGACTACAGCCTTGAAACTGACTTTTTTTTTGAACAGGTTGTAGGTGAGAGCACTGGGGAGTGGGGCACTGGACGATGGGGGTGGAGGTTCATATAGAAAGCTCTGCAAACAAAACCCAACAAAGAAGTAACTTGGGTGCAAACATGAACTGCAAAGACAAATAGAGCAAATAGCTCTGCAAATTAGGGTTTGAAGAAAAAAAATCTTAACATGCCTCCTATGGTCTTTGGAAATAAATAGGGCCAGAATGCAGAATGAATAGGACTGATGAGAATGTCAATCCAAAAGATCTCTAAAGTTTTTCTTTTTTTTTCTCCCCAGCTTTCTAATTTGGATTGGAGTGTTTAATCTTAGGGATGATTTTAGTAAGACTACAATCCTTTGGGTGTTTGCCTGTCAGTTTGTGAGACATATTTTGGGGAAATATTTTTAGGCCACAAAGATCTGAGATCTGACTAATCAAGTAATCTGATCTGACATCTGAAAGCCTGGAAATACCAAGAGATTTGGCAATGGGAACATAAAGGAGTTAAATATATATTTTGAAACCATTCATCTAATTATTAATTGTACTCAGTTGCTTAATATTTTCAATGCCAGCTGAACGTAGCCAAGGAAATGACAGATGCATATTAAAATGCATGCAAATACTACACGCAAGCCACATTTTAATATATTGTTTCGCATTCATAATTTTAGTCTTGTGATTTGTATTTATTTTCATTTGCTTGAGAACAAAGACTTTCTTTTTCCCCCACTTGGGAAACAAGGCTGGACTTGTTTCTGCTACCCTTCTAATAGTACTCCTGAAAAAGCAGCAAAACTCATGGCTCAGGATGCATTTCCTACCACCTGCTTGCAGGTCCCTTAAATTGGGTGGCATTTACAAGGCATTGAAAAGGTAAAACTCTGCAATCAATCAGTGGCTTGGTTACATTGTGGCAGGCAATCATATATTTTTGTTGTTGCATTAATACTGAACAGATCGCTTTCTCCAAAAATTAAGCTGTTTTAATGTACAACCTCCCTTTGGACTCAAGGGGTATTAAACTTCAAAATCCCCTTCCCATTTAATCCAGTCACAGATGGAGCATGTTTCCTAACCTCAGAGAATAAGTATTGTCTGTCTGGTCAGTAAAAAGTGATGCATGATTTCTACCTATTTCTGGCCATCAGAATCTATAAAGTAATCTCAAACACTAGCCAGTATTCTTTCCTTGTTCCAGATCTCCTGGCAAGGTATAAGGGCCAGATAAATACCAAGGAGCCTCTCTGGATGGATAAAGTTTGGTCCTGGAATAAAATCACATGGAGTAGCTCTATGGTGCCACCCATCTCCCCTGACCCATGAATCACAATACACTCAGATACACGTATAGTACAGAACAGCCAAGCTCTGATTATCCCTTTTCCTACTCATCTAACCTTTTGCTTTCATCTCTTATATTATGCCAAGGTCAGAGAGACGGGTGGCATGTGGTATTAGATATGTCTCTTGTAAGATATATCACATATGAGTTTGTTATGAAAGAGTAAATGCACTATCCTGGTGTTTTCACTTTTCACTCACATTATTTGAGGTAAGTCAGCTGCCATGTCCTGCACATACATGTGAAGCAAGTAGAGATGTCCATTAGGTGAGGCATGGAACAATAAGGCATCCCCCAACAGAAATCTAGGAATTGAGTCCTTTCATCAACTTTAATCAGGTGAATTACTAGGGAGGAAATTCTTTAGTGCCAACTGATTTTGAGCTGCTGCAATTCCAATCAACAGATTCAATATGATTTTTCTGAGAGATGCTGATCTGGAATCCCTTAATTAGTGTCTCCTGGATTCTGATTCTCAGAGAATGTTAGCTAAGAAATATTTAGTTCTAATGAAGACTGGGAATCATTTTCCGTAGAGCAATAGATAATCTAAACTCTGTAAATAAAATATATGCTTTAATAAGGACTGGAACAGTGGTGCAAATGGTAGGGCATTTGCCTTGCATGCACAAACCTAGGATGGACCATTGTTTGATTCCCTGGCATCCCAGATGGTCCCCCAATCCAGGAGCGATTTCTGAGCGCATAGCCAGGAGTAACCCCCGAGTGTCATCGAGTGTGGTCCAAAAAGGAAAAAAAAATGTTTTAATAATGTTAAGTCACTGAGACAATGGGATTATTTGTTACAGTCCCTAAAAATAAACTTATTCAAAGAGGTATGTAGAAACTATGTATGTACTGTCTATGTATGTACTATGGACATCCCTGCAAAATAAAGACAAGCTAGTTTGCTCTCATTGGAGCTGCCACTGCTTGCAGTGCCTAGACGAGGCAGATCACAAAAGCAACTTTCAGTATAGTATGGATATATGTATATATATGGTGATCCTATATATGGTATGTGCGAAATCAATGCTATTAGAAGAGCTATACTAGATGAAATCAGTTACATCTAATTTAGAGTCAAAATATGATATTTGTTCATATCAAATGCATAAAAGGCCATCTGTTAATTATCAAGTAAAGGATAGAAAAATTCAGAAACTTAATGATGTTTGTATTTTCATATTCTCAAGCTTATGTGTGTCATGGTAAGATATGTGGTATGTCATGGTAAGATAACTACCTATGTTAGTCAGTAAAATCCTTGTAACAACTGGATATAGACTCTGGTATTCTTCTGGCTTTACTATTGAGGAAATCCTCTCACCAGTGTACAGAACCTAGTCTCAATTACAGAGAAATTCCATGACCTAATTATGCTTGACTATGTAGTCCAAGAATCTTGAGTTTAACCTATATAGCCCCTTCATTTAATTCTCAAAAGAGGTAGGTGACCATAACAGAATCCAGGAAAAGTTAACTAAACTTGGTAGAGTAGGCTGAGAGAAAATCATTGTGAAGAGCTAGCAGAATAATCAAGACTTTTTTCTGAGTCATTTACATTCAAAGGTGAAGAAAAATTATTATCATGAGGTTATTATCAAATTTAAAATAATCCAAAGAATATAAATTTATTCACCCAAACTAATGCACATCCCATCAAAATTCATCATTGCTTTAGGAAAAATTTAGTCAATGTGGCTTTTATATATATATTTTTTGGAGAAAGCATTGGCCCATACCCAGCTGTGCTCAGACTTATTCCTGGATCTGTGCTCAGGGACCATATGTAGAGCCAGAGATTGAACCAAGGTTGACAACATACAAGGAAAAGGTCCTATCTCTTTTCTTGAATTATCTCTCTGGCACCAGTATTGCTTTCATATAATTACTTATATCTCCTGCTACTGCATGAGCTGCAACCAGATGGGTTCATTATTCCAGGAACTGTGATGGAGACAGAGAGAGAAGATACTAAATTGTGGAAAACGAGGTCCATGTGGAATGCCAAAAGGCAGTGAGGCTTGATCTTTCAGCTTACTGCACAGACTTTCATAATGAATTCTTTCCAAGACTTAAAAATCTACATTAGCTTCAAAGAAATTAAGAACAGGCCAAAGCAGTCCAAGGAATGGGTAGACATTACTATGCCTCTCTTGTTGGCCCTGCTATTCACTGGTTTTTCATGAGAATGCATGTGTGATGAGAGCTTTGGTGAAGTGTTTGTGATGGCAGCTCCCTGGTTTCTCTTAGCCCAGCATGGTGGAAAGGAGTGCAAGTTGTTTACAAGGAACACTGCCAATGGGCTAATGAGGATGTTTTATGACTTGTATGTGTTTGCAGAACTAAAAGGTTTTGAAACCCAATTTTAAGGCAGACCTAGAGTTTTGGAGAAAAGGATAGCCACCTTTGGTTAACACAGAAAAGTCACATTCATTTCAGGTTTTATGAAATTTGGTTGCCAACATATGGTCTCATTCTGAGTAAGAACTGATTTTTAATCTGTTACAAATCTAGGGAAGAAACTTCAACTGATATTTCTTTTCTTTTGCGGGGGTCACACCCGGCAGCGCTCAGGGGTTACTCCTGGCTCTACACTCATAAATCACCCCTGGCAGGCACGGGGGACCTTATGGGATGCCAGGATTCGAACCACTGTCCTTCTGGATGTAAGATAAATGCCCTACCTCCATGCTATTTCTCCGGTTCCTTGATATCTCACTTCATGGAGTCATGGATTTGCAAAGAAAATGAATGATGAATTAATTTTCCATAAGAATATTAAATTAGTGTAGAATAATATACCATTAAAATGTAGGGGGATCTTGGGACTGGAGCAGTAACACAAGCAGTATGGCATTTGCCTTGCACATGCTAACCAAGGATGGACCACAGTTCAACCCCCAGGCATCCCATATGGTCCGCCAGGCTAGAAGTGATTTCTGTCCTCATAGCCAGGAGTAACCTTTGAGGATCACTGGGTGTGACCCAAAATGCAAAAAAAAAAATGTTGAAAGATCTTTATATATAAAGAAATTATTATGTCCATTATAAGTAATTGTTGAAGTATTTCCTGAAGGATCTAATTCTAACAGGAGCTATATTCGAATTTGTATTTTTTTTAAAAATAGTGTTAATGCTTTCTCTTGGTTTACCATTTATACCATTTATCTATTTATGTTTTTCCCAATAATTCTGAATTGATGAAGTGTTGCTGGAGAAAAAAAAGAGCCCTTCATGTGTTCATCTGCATACTGCATTCTATCTATGGACAAATAAATCAATCTCTTGGCACTAATCCATCATGTCTAGGCTTTCCCATTAGAGAAAAAAAATTTAAAACAACAGGAGCCAATGATTTTCTTTGCAGGAATTAATTCAGAATTTTCCAACAAGCCTTACTGTGCAGATGGGCTTGTTCAAGGTCGTTCTCTTATTGAAAATAGTTTGGTGATATCCCAGGTAACTTTTCAAACAGACCCCATTATACTACATGGATGCACATGTGTGTTTTTTTACTTATAACATGCCTCAGGGTTTATAAATGTTGACTTTAAATAAGGTACAAAGTATAGAAAAAGTATAGAAAGCCAGTGAGTGGGGAAAAGAATAAGAAGCAGAAAAAGACCCAGTGCCTGTGAGTTGAGAGTTTTTAAGTGAGGTGCTAGTACCAGACTTTGATGATGCCTGTTTTTTCTTATGATAGGTGGTTATAATTTATTTATTTTTATATCTTCACACAACTAAATATTTTTAAAGCATACATATATGTGTATTATGTAATTATGTAATATTATGTAATATGGAATTATTTATCTCTATATTTTTCCTTATAACAAGAATTTGATTTTACATTGAATAATACTAGTGGAGATCCTGTTATGTTTTCTATCCAGCACTACACTGTGCCCTGACTAATTTGTCTAAAGTAAAAATCTTATCAAAATTTCTTCATGCTACCAAATAATTACTCCCAAGCAGCTGCTCAATTTTACATTGACTTTAAAGATTCCACATGACATGGCCCCAGCAAAATACCTTCCCAGTGCTGGGAGGTAATCCTTCTCCCTCAAAGTTCTAGACTTAAAGACACCTAAATGAGTAAACGTTTCCACTTGAAATCTTCTTCAGTCTTCTTCAGCTGTGTTTATCTCTCTCTCTCTCTTTCTCTCTCTCTCTCCATTTTTCCACCTATAATATTTTCTACTGGTCATAACCATGTTTTAATCTGCCTACTTTGATCTAGGTCTTAATTTTGACATCTTCTCTGGTATCCCACACTGAGGGGAGTTGATCTACCCTTGAGTCTCCACAATGACACATGCAACATTTAGAATGTAGTCATCATGGACAGGTATACCAACCTCTTAAAAGGGCATATGTCACATCTCCATTTAAAAGAGAAATCTTGATGGTTTCTTATGTGAAAAAAAGTAAAATCATAGAAATGAGTTTAGCTATGGTAGGTACTGCCTCTTTGAACTTGGTCAGTAATGGATGGGTAAGGAATAACTAATTTCTTTTGGGCCATAGATTGGCCTTCTACAGCACCACTTATAACAGATAATCACAGTTCAAGATCTGGTCTCATTTCACTTCCTGTCTGTCTCAAATCTCTAGCCCAAGCTCCTCTGCCTGGATCGTTAAATAAAGGCTTTTTCAAGGAATAAAACTCTGGTCTACAGAAGCTCCAAGTGCTGTGCAGCAGGTCAAAGATGCAGCCAAAGTATTCACAAAATTAGCACAATGCCTGCTTAGTTCCTCAAGAGGAGAGGCTAAGTGAGACCAAGATCTTAGTTGGCAGTGCTTTGATGTTCCTTTGGAGAAAACCTTGATGTGGGCTGTGAAATGTCAACTCCAGATTTGATTAAGCCCAACTCCACAACCCCAAGGCAAGTGTGTATCCACGGTCTAATGTAATTATTGGAGCCACCTCTGCCAGTTCCTTTCCAAAGGGCTGAGCAAGTGCCTCATCTATTGATACTGACTCTACAAAATGAAGCCTGCAATTAATTCAAATTGGCTTTGGTGGAGAGCGCCTCAACAGGCGATCTGGCTCCTTCCAGAAGAAAAAAAGAAGTATCAAATTCTCTACCCCACTCCATAAAGGAAAAAATATAATAAAGTGCTAGTACTGAAAGGGTGGGTCCCAAAAGCTATAGTCAAAAGTTTTATGTCTTTTGCTTGGAGCTACTTTGCCATTTTGGAATTTTCCACTTCCTCCTACTAATGATAACCTATCAATTTTAGTTAACCCATACTTTGAATTTTTAAAGGCATCTGCATATAAACACTATGGGCTTTTGCAATGACAGTGGATTTTGAGTTGAATGGTTAAGTATATGGAAGTGGAAACTTGGCTTCCACACCTTATACACACTTGAAGGATGAGTCAATAAAGTCAGGCCAAAATTGATTCCCAAACTAAAGTAGGCACATGAGGATCTACCAAATTGAACACAAATGCCAAATGAAATCTGGAGCAGACCAAATTTTACTCCTACATTCTTATAGGGAAGAGCAGGGAGAAACAAGCATCAATTTCCTAACTCAACCACAAACCAGAGTTTCACTTTGTTTTGTTAAATTCAGAACTCATTTGAGCTCTTTCTTCCTCCTTCTCCCTCTCCCTCTTCCTTTTTTGTTTTAGTGAATGTTTGCTTTGCTATGCAGAAACTTTTTAATGTAATCCTTTTTGGAAGCAGAGATAAACAGATGGGACTATATTAAGCTGAGAGCCTTCTGCACCTCAATGGAAATAGTGACTAGGATACAAAACCCACCCACAGAATGGGAGAAACTATTCTCCCAATACCCATCAGATAAGGGGCTAATATCTTAGATATACAAGTACAGAACTTAAAAAAGAAAACAATATATAATCTCATCAAAAAATGGAGAGAAGAAATAAACAGACACTTTCTCAAAGAAGAAATACAAATGGCCAAAAGGCACATGAAAAAAAAATGCTCCACATCACTGATCATCAGGGAGACGTAAATCAAAACAACAATGAGGCACCATCTCACAACACAGAGAATGGAAACAATAAGAACAATAAGAACAATCAGTGCTGGTGGGTATGTGGAGATAAAGGAGCCCTCATTCTCTGCTGGTGGGAATGCCATCTAGTCCAGCCTTTATGGAAAATAATATGGAGATTCCTCAAAAAACTGGACATTGTACTCCCATACAATCCAGCTATATACCACTCCTAGGTATATATCCTAGGAACACAGAAATATAATACAAAAATCCCTTCCTCACACCTATATTCATTGTAGCACTGTTTACAATAGCCAGAATCTGGAAACAACCCAGATGGCCTTCAACAGATGAATGGCTAAAGAAACTGTAGTACATATACAGAATGGAATATTATGCAGCCATCATGAGAGATGAAGTCATGAAATTTTCCTATACATGGATGGACATAGAAACTGTTATGCTGAGTTAAATAAGTCAGAGGGAGAGAGTTAGACACAGGAAATTATTGAAAAAAAAAAGAGAATAGTCTCAATCATATGTGGATTTTAAGAAAAAAAAAAGACATTGTAATAATACCCAGAGACAATAGAGATGAGGGCTGGAAGAACCAGGTCATGATATAAAGCTTACCACAAAGAGTGGTGAGTGCAGTTAGAAATAACAATGACAACTACCATGACAATGCCAATGAGAGAAGGAGAAAGTCGGTCTTGAATACAGGCTGGGGAGAGAGGAGGTGGGGGACATTGGTGATGGGAATGTTACACTGGTAAAGGGGATGTTCTTTTATGACTGAAACCCAACTACAATGATGTTTGCAATCATGATGCTTAAATAAAAATATTATTTTTTACAAAAAGAGGAAAATTGGGATGCACTCGTGAAAGCATTTTCTGATTTTCATTTAAAGAAGGTATCCAGTGGGTGGCACTGAATATTTTTTCCTGAAAATGAAGTAGTCCAAATAACTTTATGAACTTTTATTTTAGAAAAAGAAGCTAAACAGGCCACATAAAGGCAAAGAGGACTAGAAAACACTTAAATAAAAATAAGAGCATTTATAAGTGGTGAGGATTTCAGCTCAGTGCTAGAACACATGTTGCATATATGAAACCCAGAGTTTGATGATAAACAACACATACAAAATCTGCTACATGAGCTGAGAAAACACTACAAAAGAACCCACAAAATAGAAATCACAGTACAGATTTATCTGTTTAATAAAAGTTGAAACCGTCCAAATGTGGAGGAAATCTTTGGTTATGACTGTGGGTATTGGATGATGTACTCAAAATGATTATATTGTAAATCCCAGTACCTCAATAAAATGTTTAATAAAACAAAAAAAATGAATAAAGAAAGATTACATGTTTCTAAAAATCTTTCTATTTCTTCTAAGTTTTCCAACTTAGTGTAAAGCTCCCCATGGTAAGCTCTCGGTGTTTTGGATTTCTGAGGGATCTATTGTAATCCCTCCCCTTTTACTTCTTAACCTATGTATTTGATTAATTATACTTTTTTCCTTTCTGTGTCTAGACAACTTTGTCTTTTTTTTATTTATTCCTTTGAAGAACAGCTCCTAGTTTAATTGACCTTTTGTAGTACTTTCTTGATTCTAAATCATTTATTTCTAGTTTAATTTTCATTTCCTTCCTTCTCTTGGCCTTTGGAAGAATTTCATTGTTCTCCAGATATTTAACATTGTGCATTTACATTGTTGATTTTATTCTTTCTCCTTTACTAATTTAAACCTGTACTGTTATGAGTTTTCCCCAAAGTATGACTTTTGTTATGTTCCATAAATTTTAATAACATGTTTCTTCATTATTGTTAGTAACAAGAATTTTTTTTTTAATTTTTTCTTTTATTTTCTTTCTATTCAGCTGTTATTTAGCAATGTGGTGTTCAGTTTCCAGGTATTAAGAGTTTCTAACCATTATTTCTTATAGTTTATTTTTTTCTCTATGGTATTGTGATCTAATAGGATGTATGTTTTGCATTTTATGTTTGTGAATTTATGTATGCTTCACCCTAAGTCTTAATATGTGATAATAATCCATGTGTATTAGAGATAAATGTTTGTAGGGAGCCCCTTTAAGAATAGACAGAACATATAGGATTGAAATGCAGGCATAACATTTTGCTAAAAGCAGGTAGATTTGAGAATTGATTGTTAACCATTTAAGACTTAAGGGCACCAAGCAGAGAGCCATAAAGCAGGTAGCCTCGGGAAGTAAATGTAAACATTTATGATTCCTTAATCTGTATATTCTACCTGCTGGAGATAGGTTCCATTATCAGTACATCCCCGACCTGATGGAGACAGAGCTCGTTATCTGCACATTCCATCTCATCTGTCAATGGATCCTGTTATTTGTCCTATTGAATATATCTACCTCTTATTGACATATTTATGAGCAGAACTGTGCCTACAAAATAGTATTTAAGCTGGGCCTTGGGTTTCAATAAATGGAATTGGATTCAGTCTTAGCTGGAATCCTTTCCCCACCTTTGTCTGTCTCTGTGTGTCTGTATTCGTCTGTCTGTCATGTCTGTCTTTGTGTCTTTGTGTTTGCATCTCCTTCCAAGAAAGAATAACCACATCTTAACTGGTGCCCCTGCAAGAAGAGCACCCACAAATGTTTATTTGGTTTTTGAGGATCAAAGTCCCTGTATAGATCCATTAGTCCCAACTCTTCTATTTATTTATTTAATTATTTAGATAATTAGTTAGTATTCACCAATACAATATCTTGTTGATCTACTCAAGATGAGAGTAGCATATTGGAGCCTCCACTGTTGTGTTTCCATCCATTTGTTTCTTAAGGTGTGAGTAAAGGCCTTATAAATTTGTAGATCCAACTTTTGGTGCATAAATGTTAATTAGTTCCTACTTTTTGGATATGTTGCTTCCTTAACCAATACATAGTGTCTATCTCTACCTCTAATTACGTTCTTTTTTAATTTAATTTATTTATTGTTAAATAATATGTCTATTTAAGCACCATGATTACAAACATGTTTGTAGTTGGGTTTCAGTTTTAAAAAAGAACAGGCCCCTCCACCAGTGCAACCTTCCCACTACCAATGCCCCTCTTTTCTCTCCTCTCCCACTGTCTGTACTTGAGAAGGCATTTTATTTCACTCACTCACTACCATTCTCACTATAATTGTTCGTGTAGTTATTTTTCTAACTGAACTCACCACTCTTTGTGGTAAGCTTCATATTGTGGCTGGTCCTTTCAGCTCTCATCTCCATTATCTCTGGGTATTATTAAAAATTGTATTTTATTTTTCTTAAACTCCACAGATGAGTGAGACTATTATGTCTCTCTCCCTCTGACTTATTTCACTCAGCAAAATAGTTTTCATGGCCATCCATGTATATGAGAATTTCATGACTTTGTTTTTCCTGATGTCTACAAACATGTTCGTAATTGGGTTTCAACTATAAAATGCACACTCCAGCTTTCCCACCAACATTGACCTCCCTTTCCATTTTCTACATCCCTAGCCCACCCCCTGACTGTCTTCAAGACAGGGATTGTATTTCTCTCTTTATCCTTGTCATGGTAGCTGTTAATGTAGTTATTTCTCTTATCTTCACTTAACCACTCTTTGTGATAAGCTTATTATCATGGACTGATCCTTCTAATTACTTTCT
>PVKC010039861.1:0-12453 GCA_004027635.1 Crocidura indochinensis | reverse complement strand
CCAATTTATGGAGGCCTGTGCCAGGTCATTATGCCAATGTTCAGGGTGTAAGGTCCCATTTCACTACAAGATTTGGGTGTTCCAATCTCTATTACATAAGAATTTATTTGTGTGTAGGTATTTTCCATTTTGATGTGCCAATGCAAACAAGGAACAACGCCACATGGCTTTAGAAGCCCATATGGGGGATGCAAAAACACGTATAAAACTCCCCATGACATGGATAAACATAAGAATTAAACTGAGGGATTTATTCACCAAATAAATCTTGTTGAAAAGTTCACAAAGAGAAGAATAGATAAAAAGTGGGGAAAATATTCATTATTTAAGAGAATATTTAGTAAAAGTTAGCTGTGAATGAAAAAAGATGTAAAATATTCAAAGCCATATGTGTACATCTTTATGTCTTTTGAAATAGTTGGGGAATGTACAGTACAGAATTTAAAGAAGGGTAAATGGGGAGTAGTGCAGAATACAGATGGAATTTCTACATACACAATACATACATTCAAAAATGGGATAAATTATTAATATGTACTGTGCCCCGTCCTGCACCCCCCCTAGGTCTGGTTAAGCAGGCCCCCCGCCACATGGCAGGGACCTGCCGAGCCCCAGCTACTGAAACTCCCAAGAAACTTTGAATTTAAGTGGCAATTTTAGTACCAACTTATAGTATATTTCATTAAAACTATTTTACATCTGTCCACTGAAAAGGCCTAGAATCAATGACTTATTTTATTTTAGTATACACCCCTAACCACTGGATGAGGTATTTAGATGCCATTTCTCTCAAAAGGAACTTGGATCCTTGGAAAAATGATTGATTTTCCAACCTATGAGAATGAATAAATACTACTAGGATATATATTACATATATATAATTATATATATTACATATATAATAGACTAGGATATATGTTACATTGTTCATGATTGAGTTTCAATCACCCAATACCTATCCTTTTACCAGTGCATATTTTTCTTTACCAATGTCCCCAGTTTTTCCCCCTCCCTGGCTGCCTCTTTGTCACTTTTCCTCTCTCTCTCACTTTTTCTCTTTTTCTTTTAGACCCTGTGGTTTGCAGTATTGTGACTGAAGGGTATCATGTATATCACTTTACCTCCTTTCAGCTTTTGTCCAGAGTGGTCATTTACAGTGATATAATTTTTGATCTTTAAAATAATATTTGCAATTAATTGAATCGCATATTTAATGCAGTTTTATTTTTTGGGTTTTTTTTGGGGGGGCCACACCCGGTGTCGCTCAGGGGTTACTCCTGGCTATTCGCTCAGAAGTCGCTCCTGGCAGGCACGGGAGACCATATGGGGAACTGGGGGATCGAACCGCGGTCTGTCCTAGGTTAGCACTGGCAAGGCAGGCACCTTACCTCCAGCGCCACCGCCCGGCCCCCTTAATGCAGTTTTATAATGATGTTTAAAATAAATAATTCCTACAAAAGTCAGTCACACATACAGAACATTAGTAAGTCAATTTAGTATTTATAAATAAATACAAGAAATAAAGCAATGCATGTTTCTGTTTTTTTGGTGTGAACTGTACTTCGGGATGATAAATACTGGATAATAGTGTTTTTCTTAGTGTAGATAATGAATGAAGGATAAGTGATAGAATACTTCCACTCTGCAGTGACAGATTCAAGGAATGGCCACCAAGAAGCATTTAGTATCACACGAAGAGACACGAGAACGCCTCCTTTGCCACATGATAGTGGTCCATTATGTTATTTCTGACTGACTTTTGGCAAAAATTAAAATATAGTTTTATCAAGTCTTTCTATCCACTTATTTTTATTTTTAGAAAGGATAAAAATAACAGACAAATCCATTAACAGACAGCATAGGCAGTCAAGGAGGTGTAGTCTGCAGAGAACTAATGTCACAGCAACTTAGACTTTTCAGCAAACAGATTGTAAGGGGGGAAAGGATATGAAGAGAAATGTGGGTTAAAATATGGGTTAAGAGACTTATCAGCTAGTTGTAGTGCATGATTTTATTCTAATCCTGGTTCAACAAGCTGTTAAGAAGCATACAGCTGTTGGGGAATTTGAATGCTAGATAGATGCTTGATAATAAGGTATTCACTTTAAAAGTGTGGTAAGTTGAAATGTTGTATGCATGAAACCTGTCATCAGCAGTAATATGAATCATGGTACTTTATATAAAAATAAAATGTGATAGTAGTGTAGGGATTATTGTTTTATTTTAAATATTTTAGAGACATACTGAAATGTTTTTGGAGGAGTTACAGTATTTCTGAATATTGCTTCAAATAATATTGGAGAGAAATGGTGGACCTATAAATGAAATAGAAGATAAAAGTTATTAAAATGGAGGATGACTGTATCAGTTTGCAGTGTTTATTTATGCTCCAAGAAGTTTCTAAGGAAATGTGGAAAAGAATTGTTCCTTAAAATGAATCTGACATTCTTGCAATAATAATTTTCAGACACAAAAGAGAAAAGAGCTGGAAGTTCCAGCTCACCTCATGAAGCTCACCACAAAGAGTGATGAGTTCAGTTAGAGAAATAACTACATTTTGAACTGTCCTAATAATGAGAATGTACGAGGGAAATGGAGAGCCTGTCTAGAGTACAGGCGGGGAGTGGGTGGGGAGGAGGGAGATTTGGGACAGTGTTGATGGAAACGTTGCACTGGTGATGGTTGGTGTTCTTTACATGACTGAAACCCAAATACAATCATATATGTAATCAAAGTGTTTAAATAAAATATATTAAAAAATGAATCTGACATTAATCAAATATAATATCTAAGATATAAAGGTACTGACTGAACTTAATAAGAAAAAAACATATAACCTCATCAAAAATAGGGAGAAATGAACAGACACTTCCTCAAAGAAGAAATAGAAATGGAGGGGCCGGGCGGTGGCGCTGGAGGTAAGGTGCCTGCGCTAACCTAGGACGGACCGCGGTTCGATCCCCCGGTTCCTCATATGGTTCCCCCGTGCCTGCCAGGAGCAACTTCTGAGTGAATAGCCAGGAGTAACCCCTGAGCGTCACCGGGTGTGTCCCAAAAACCAAAAAAAAAAAAATAGAAATGGCCTTTATGGAAAATAATATGGAGATTCCTCAAAAACCTGGAAATTGAGCTCCCATATGATTCAGCTATTCCACTTCTAGGAATATACCCTAGGAACACAAAAATACAATACAAAAGTCCCTTCCTCATACCTATATTCATTGCAGTGCTATTTCAATAGCCAAACTCTGGAACCAACCAACATGCCCTTCACCAAATGAATAGTTAAAGGAATTCTGGTACATATACACAATGGAATATTATGCAGTCAGGAGAGAAGCCATGAAATTTTCATATATGTGGATGTACATGGAATTTATTTTTTTAAGTGAAATAAGTCAGAGGGAGAGAATTAGACACAGAATAATCTCATCTATAGGTTTTAAGAAAAATTGAAGATAATAAAAAATAAAATGAATCTGAGATTTGGGGTCAGAGTCATGGTGCATTGGTAAGCTGTTTGCTTTGCATACGTCTGACCTAAGATCAAAAAAGAAAAAGAATCTGAGATTGGATCATGGAGATCAGTATTCCTTCCTATGAAATAAATAGTTTTGGTGGGTTTTTTTTGAAGGGGGGTTTGGGTCACATCCGGTAATACTCAGGGGTTACTTCTAGCTTGTGCTCAGAAATCACTCCTGGATTGTGGGACCATATGGGACACTGGGGATCGAACCCAGGTCTGTCCTGGGTCAACCACTTGCAAGGCAAAAGCCCTACCATTGTTCTGTCACTCCTGTCCCACCTATTAAATAATTATTAAGAAGGACTTCAGAGTAGGGATTTTTTTCTCTATGCTTCCAAAGAACACTAACAATTAATGTTTATTAAATATCAAGTACATACCAGACAATTCCAGCCATTTTATGTGTTTTATCCTGTTTCATATTTACTTGAGAGCCAGGGATAAAATAATATACCTTCACTTATTAGAATGTGTGTGTGATTAAAAAGCTTAAAACCAATGCACAGCTAGTCAAGTATGAGGCCCAGATTGCAAGGCAACCCCTTTGACTCTCAGTGTTTGCATGTTCCCCTACTCTGTTCAGTCTGAAGAGTGAATTGGAGGGGAGGCACCCAGTGTGTGCCTGCTGACTTTCTCACTCTGCTTTCATTTTCTTGAGCAATTTTCTTTGCCCAAACTTGAATATTGGGAGGGAATATCATAATTTGCATTTGGGTTAAATTAGAAACTAAAAAACTAGTCAACCTTCTCCCAGGCAAAACTAGCCACACTGAATCTTTAATGAAGTCAGTTGTTTCTCTTTCCCATAAGAAAGGAGTACAGAACAGTTTTATTTTAAAATTCTCAATCAGTTGTTACAAGGCAGTTTTCCCTGGTGCAGTATGTTTGAATGGCATGTTGCTGGTAGGAAGGGGAAACACGGAGCATCCTAAGGTGAGACCTCATTATCCTGCAAGTTCACAAAGAAGGAAGAAACCTATAGCAAATAAGAAAGAACTGAATTGTCAGTCCCACAAAATGAAAACAGCCCCTGGATAAAACTCTGATGTTCACCCGGGGGATATCTCCCTCATTTGGAACTCAGGATAACTTATGAAATCTTTTAAAAAGTGAATGCTCAAGTCATCCGTGAACTGTCAGAACATTTTGCATAAGTAATCTCCAGGGGAGTAAATGAAAAACCTCAAGTCAATAAAATCCTTTGTAAAGTGACCCTTTCCTCTTTTTATGCTGCAATTATGCTTTGTGATAATTGGAGCTTTGTTGGTAAAGTAGCAGCTCATGAAGATAATTAAAATAAGTTTTTATGCCTCAAACAGGTTGATGACTGACTCCAATCACATAAAATTATAAGGGTTTTGGAAGGCTTGATTGAGGTGGAATCTTTTAAATCCCTACTTCATTGAAATGAAGGCAACTTGCAACTTTTTCCAAAATTATTAACACATTAAACATAATGAAGCATTTTTTTAAGAAAGGAAGAAAAACAACAACAAGGAAATTTATTTCCTAGTCAGCAGGGTGGTTATTTAGAAATTTTCTTACAAATATCCCCAAGATTGATATGTGTAAAATCCTTCAAGGTTAAAATTAGTTGATTTCCCCCTTCTGTGAGGATTTCTTATGGCAAGGATAACTAAGCTAAACCCTCCGAGGTGTCTTTCTCATGGAAAGAGACATCTCATGGGGTGGCAAAATTATCATTGTTTGTAGAAGTCTGCTGTGTGGCTTCCAACCAGACATGTCTTTGTCCAGAGATATTTCTCACCATAATAGCTTAATGATAGAGATTTTCAATTAAGTTAGGATTTTGTCCACATTTTTAAATTCGGTTTCTTCCAACCAGAAGTTCATGTTAAACTCTCTTATATCACTTGTAAAATTTGTGTCAGTCTACCAACTGGTCATAAACACTATTGGTTTTTCATCTCAAAACATTTGTGATAACATCCTAGGTTAGAAGAAAAAGAATCCACATTTTTACATAAGCTAATTAAATCACAAAACATTAAAAATTATAAAAGATAAGAAACTTTAATTTCTCTTTAGAACTTTAAATATGTCTAGAGCTTAGTTAAGAATGACTTACATAAGATGGTTACACATAGTTTAGTGTTAACCAAGATGGCATCAATGCCCCAGGAAAATCTACCATAATTCACTAGAATATTTTAATCTATACCTACTTTTGTTTTGTCTTCACTTCCTGATTTCACCTGCTAAATCCTAAAAATGAATGGAAACCATCCAGGGCGAGTCCCCTCTGATGTCTACAACTTTTCTCAACAATTCTCTCTCTATATATATTATTATTATTATTATTATTATTATTATTATTATGGATTTTCTTCTTTTTCTAATGATTTTTTCCTTGTCTGTTCACTATATCCATTCCTGTCTCCTTCTTTTGATAATTTACCACCAAAGTTACTTCTCTCTTCTTTAATTACATGCTCAGGTATTCTAATTTCAAAGTGTTTCAGCTCTTTTTGTCCTCTACCAACCATTTTTCAGTTGCTCCTAATAGTTCTGTACTTCTAGCCAGACATTTTGTTGTGAGATATGTAACTGTCCTATTTCTTATACTCAATCTTTTTTCTTTTGATAAATTTTCCATGAATATAATCTCTTCATTACCATCTCTCCTGATTTCAATCCTGTCCAGGCTGATGACTGCCCCTAGCTTTATCTTTTGCCTCCCAATTCTTTCTGGTTTTTGTTTTCTACCTCTCTCTGTTCCTTGCTAGATCCAATCAGATTCTGCTCAGGAGATCCTGCTCCCATCTTACCTAATATGATTTGTAAGTTCATATTCATCCCTATCTATCCTCTTGTTACAGCTGATTCAAAGCAACTTGACCTAAAATTAAAGGTAAAAGTTTAAAGGTTTTCGCTTTCCCAATTAGATTTTTAGTTTTTCCACATTTCTCTTAGACTTTTCTCTGCCACCCTGTTTTAACAGATCTTGAGAAATAGTAGTAACCAAGTGCTCATTAAATATTAGACATATTTAACCGTATTCTTTAGGGGAGAAAAATAACACATAACGTTTTTCAGAGCTATGGCCTTACAAAAGAATGACTTTTACTATAAATCTCTACACTGAGTGATCATTTACTCTTTTCATGCTGTATAATGTATTCTTTGGTAAGTTTTTACTTTTATAATATACCTCTGTAAGCTAAAAATTGACTTAAATCTTAGACATTTGCTAAGTGCAATATTAAACCAAACAATAGAGGCATAGATCATAAGAATGCTAATTTATCTTACATGTAAGACAAATAAAGATTAGGTAGGTATAATATTATGTGAAGTCGAAATAGGTTGATTAGAGCAGTTTATTGTAGGGATATGGATTTCGGATAGGGTTTGAAAGTAAAATTATCAAAACAGAACACTAGCCCAGTAAGAATAATTTTAACTCAGAAAAGGCACAGAAAGACAGAATAGAGATAAATTCAGAGAGATAGAATTAAACTAGAAAAAAGACAATTTTAGTTTGTTCTCTCATCAAAGCAAGTTGTTGTATCTCTGCATTTACTAGGTCATTTTCTCATGTAATTCTAGCATTGACACATGGTTATGATTTTTATTTGGAATTGTAGGCTGTAGAATAAAGCCATTGCATGTGCAGAACAAATTCAGGTGCAAAAGATTTCTTTCTACCTCCAAACTGGCTCTGCCCTATACTGACTCTAACATTCTCTTTCCCATTTCCTTTCACCTGTTCTTATTGCTGGCATCTATCCCATTCTGCTAGCCCTCAAAGCTATTGACCACCAAAATAACAATTTTGTTATAAGCAGGATCCCTTGACATAACCCCCATCCTTGATATATGTAGCAGGTACTGACGTAAAGATCTTCCTTCCCAGGCAAGCCAGAGTTAATTAAAGAGAACTAAAAATTTGCACTTGACTCTGGATTGATTTTTTCCATTGCTAAATTCTCTTAGACTTTTACACTTCCTATATAAAGCAAAGGGCTTTAATTTTACTTTGAAAGATATTGGTGGTTTATAGGTGGAAATTCTGAGAAAAAAAAGTATTTCAAATACATAGCCCAGATTTTGCAAGAGTAGCTGCCTTTTGATTTTATTTCTCAGCATGTCTCTAAAACACCCTATCGGAGTCATTTAGGGATCATCCATGATATCAAACTTGCCACAGGTAGCGGTGAGTGCAGTCATGACAATTATAATTGGAACTGATCAATGGATCATTCTGGAAAAGAACTGAGTTCTGAAAGGTGATAAATTGATATGCATGCATGCATGCATGGCACCCCTTATTAACAATACTGCAAACCACAATATTAGAAGAGAGAGGGAGAGGGAGAGAAAGAGAAATAGAGAGAGAGAGGGAAGAGAGAGAGAGAGAAAACAGTAGAGTTCGTCGGGGTGGGAGATAAACAGGGGCCATTGGTGACAGGAAAGGTGCACTGCTCAAGGGTGTTGTACATTCTATGACTGAAACTGAACTATGACATTTCCATAACTGTGGTGCTTAAATAAATTATTACCAAAAAAGTGCACACATATTCCATTGTTAATCTAAATTTAAGTCCATTAAATTTAGAAGCTACATTTCCCTCCCTTTTCTTTGTGTTGTTGTCGTCGTCATCATTCATTGTTTTAATGTCCCAGGTTGCACATTTATTTGCAATTCTCTCTGGACATCACATTCCTTTTGGTGCCAGTAATCACAATGGTATTACAACCTGAATTGTGTTTTCCAAGTGGGCAGTATGGGCATTGAACTTGAAATTTTCTGCTTGTAAAACAGATACTTTACCAATAATCTCTATCTCTAGGCTTCCATGAGAAGCTATATTTTCTTTTCTAAGTAAAAAATTAATTACAGTACATGATTTGGTTTCAGATGTAACTGCTCCAGTGCCAATCACTCCACCAGTGTCCACTTTTCTCCTCCAGTGCCCCCACTTTCCCTCCCTCCCTCCAGCCTGATTCTATAGCAGGCCCCTCTGAGGATCTGTATTTTAAAGTATTTATTTGTCAACCTTATACAGATTAAGTTAGATTCCTGGAGTCTGTATTTATTTTATTCTTTTTGTTCCTACTTTTTGTTGCTTATTTTTCTTTTATTTTCCTAATTTTTCTCTTCCTGCATACATTTTATTTGACAGTGTGCATAAGGCAAAAGAATTTTCAGAAACTAATTGTATACCATACCAAGTAATTGTCACCTTATGAAGTTTTATTTGTTTTAAGAGAAAACCGTCTGTCTCAATTTACTACTTAGAAAAATAATTAAAATAGTATCAGTCACTTAAAGAAGGCATGAAAAATGAACCTTCAAGAATTGAAATTGTTGTAGGAGTTCCTCTTTATTAAGAACAAGATTCAGTAATATTTATGTGTGATTTATAGTAGAAATTAAATTCTTCTAGGACTAGGATTAAGGTGTGATGTTTAAGGGATGCTGGAAGTTTAATAATGAGTGTAAATATTTTTTTTGTTTCTATATTTGAAAAAGTTTAAATGGGGACCAGAGCAGTAGCTTAGTGATTGGTGTGCTTGCCTTGCATTATTCAGCCAAAACATGTTTGATCTATGGCACACCCATATAGCCTCCTGAATACCACCAGGAGTAGTTCCTAAGTGCAAAGCCAGGAAATAGCCATGAGCACTGCTGGGTGTGGCTAAAAGCCAATTAACTCTACAAAAATAACTCTAATGAGTTCATGCTAACCAATATATGAAATATTTTATGGTGATGCCAATAACTGAACCTAGAGCCAAGTATGCAAGGCATGTACTACAACCACTGAACTTCCTCCTTTTCCTAGTATTAATGAATTTTGCTATTGTTGTCAGGTCTAGTGTGACTTGTTTTGACATTATTGCTTAGTCAAAAGTTATTGATCTTGGTCCTTGAATTTTGGTGCCCCATTAAATTTCATTACTAAGGCAAGCACCTTACTTCACTTGAGTCTTGGTTCTAGTTTATTTCCAGGCTGAATCATTTCCGTGCTTACCTAAATAAGAGCAGTCCATTTCCATGGAGTTTAAATAGCATTTGTACAAAGCCTCTATTTTTGATATAGATAAGGAGAAATATCTATAGCTAGATCATGTCTACATGAATGCCAGTAACTCAGATGTCTCGGAAAGAAACATAATTTTGCAAATGACACTATCACCTAAGGATTCTTAGGTAGAAGAAGCTACAATATTATAAATCTAAATTTGAGGTTCATTTCCAATTGTTCCCAATAATAACTGAAAAAACTAGGAGTCAACTAAAAGAAAAACGTTAAGTAGATCAGAACCAGCCTGGCAAGAGTGTGATCACGAAAGGAGATTTTTGTATAATTAAATGTCAGTTTGCATTTTGAAATATTGCCTGCTGCCTCCCACTCCATCACCAAGTGAGATGAGAGGGAATATTCTCTCTGCAGACCCAGCAGCACTTGCTGTCTTCTCCCTGAACCACAAGCTAGAGATCAGAAAGATTAGAGCAAATCATTCTCCCAAGGTGATAAAAATTTGCAGATAAATTAAGATGGGCATTATAATTTCCCCTTGTCAAAAAAGCAAATAGACAACAGATAAAATAAAATTATGTAAACATTTGAAATTTTAGAAGCAGAAAGAATTTTTAGGAGACACATTTAGCTTCGATTCTTTTTATTGAAAAGGAATTTGACGCTTAGGCAGATGAGTGTTTTCTCAAGGTCACTTGACTCTCAAGTGACTGACAGAGCTGTCAATTTCTTCCTAGCTAAACAGTACAAAATTTGTTAGTTTGTGAACTCAGTGAATTGCATAACAGGAACTTTTCTGTCCAGATAAGTGGCTAAGAAGCCTTTAGATCTGATGTGGAGTGGGAAGTGGGAGATATGCCTGAATAAATGTTGGGGATCAGCTGAACACATTTGCTTCTTGTCATTCCAAGAAAATTCTGCTTCTCTCATTTCCTTTCTACTAATTACACAAATATCAAACAGACTGAGTCAAAGTATACAGGGGGGAGAGGTTATATATACAGATTTTGCCAAAGCTCCCTGGTATTTTCACTTTACACCTGAATTAAACACAGCTGTAGTGCAAATTTCTTTGTTTCTGAAAAACACGTCTTTAACTGTCAATAACAACTTAATGTGAATTCAAGGTTAGGCTTGAGTAAAGAAGCATGATAAAACATAAGGGTCCTAGAAAAGCAATATCAGAAAAGAGGAATTCTTCAAAAACAAATATTGCTGCTTTTCATTTTCTCTAGTGTAAGAATGAGAGGAGTTTAGATTATAGTTAATAACCTTACAGGGTGTTTTCTTTCTTTATCTGCTCATACTCATACTTAGTGCTTGTATGACCCAGTTGAAGCTACTGAAAATCTTCCTTCTATGAACCCTTGCTGTGCAAAAATATGTTACATTATTCATTATTATGGATTAATTTCCAAAACAAAATATTTTTCTAACCTTTAGATGTAAATAGTTGAATTATCATACTTAACTGATAGCATATACTCATGAATTCATGAGCTGCTTCCTTTCTTGCATTCATTTATTTCATTGAATTCCATTTCCATTTCTCTTCATTTCATCTCTAAATATGAAAAAATTGTCTTTGACATGAATCCTTTTGGAATTATTCTAATATTTTATGAATGAGTTTCATATTTTGTATATTTATAACATAGCCTGAATCTTTGAGGAAATAGAGGAGATTTTGAGTTAGTCTTTATGTGGTGATTGACATATTCTTCTTTTCCAAATGCTTAGGGTTATCCCTTCTCTTTCCTTGGTGGCATAATGCCATACACATTTCACTTGCTTTGCACAGTCTTCATGAATTTTGGTAGCTAATCTAGCCAGTCCAAAAAGTTGGTTCCTACCATGCATTACCTCATGCCAATTAATGTTTTGTCCATAATATTTATCTCTAGGAATCTAGGGTGTTTGATTGCTAATCATCTATAAGTTAAAAAAATCCTCATTCCTATTTATATATTTGAAAACATACACTTGGTTCCATCCAAATGTAGTCAAAAGGTTTGAGTGACTGAACAAATTGTATGCAGGCTGTTCTTAAAAGTCTTTTCTCAGTAGAAATAAAAATAATTATTAGTAAGGTTAGTGTTAATATCAGTCCTTTTATCAGAAATTAAGTTTCTGAGATTAAAAAAAGAAAGAAAAATAATTAAAAAAACATAACTTTGATATAAAGAATCTCTCAAAAAAGTTGAGGGAATATACTTTATGAACATTTATTTTACAGAGCAAATTTAGGAATTGCTCTTAGTACCAGCAAAGAAATTTGATTTGCACAATTGCCTCTTTTATTCTCCTCTATAATGAATTAAAACAAAGGTTGCCATTTCTTTTAAAGAGAAAGTGAGCATATAATGACTTTAAATGTCATCAAATGGAACATCAGAAGGAGTGGAGAGACTTGTCACAGAAACAGTTTTCAGATCAATTTGGAAAGGGCAAAAGACTATTTAAAAGAAAATCAATATGGAAAGAACAGGTAGTCAAAAGTGACACTTAATCAAAAGTTTAAGCAAAATCAACTTTCATGTCATCAGAATCTTATCCTGAAATCCCTCTTTTAGGTCTTTACCTGCCTTTTATATTTCTTATTGATCCCACTTAGCAGTAGGTGGTGGCATTAGCTGGACAGTCTTCTTTTGTTTGAACCCTAGAGGCTTGATCTTGCCCTCAGGATCATCATGACACTGATTTTCTACAAGTTTCCCCTTTCCATTGCTCTTCTGAGTTTTTGATTTTGAATCTTATAATCAAGATCTGACAGTCCCATTTACTTCGTTATTTGAGTCTGTGTGGCCTGTCCTTAACAGTGTTTTTTTTTTTTTTTTTTTTTTTTTTTTTTTTTTTTTTTTTTTTTTTTTTTTTTTTTTTTTTTTTTTTTTTTTTTTTTTTTTTTTTTTTTTTTTTTTT
>PVKC010039860.1:0-12454 GCA_004027635.1 Crocidura indochinensis | reverse complement strand
CTGCAGTCAGAAATTGCCTCTGGCAGGCTGGAGGACCATATGGGATGCCGGAAATCAAACTGGGTCCCTCCCAGGTCGGCTTCATATAAGGCAAACACCCTACCACTGTGCAATCTCTCCAATAACCCTTTATTCTTTTGAATACTATAATTAGTTTCAACAATAACGTAATCTTTGAGTAGTATTTATAAACTAGTCAATAGTATCTTTCCCTCACTCTACTCGTTCTCCTTTCTTTTCTGTTCTTTCTCACTATCACACAAAATGCAAATACTACATTTATTCACATATATTGATCATATAGATAAAAATTATTGTCAATAAAGTTGTTTTACAAGGTGTTTTTCATGGCTGACTTCCTCATGACTGACTTTCCTGTAACTAACTTCCCCATGTTTGACTTCCCTGTGACTGACTTCCTTCTGACTGACTTTATGCGACTTACTTCCTACTGACTGATTTCCTTCTGACTGACTTCCTCATGAATGGCTTCCTCATGACTAACTTCTTCCTGAATGACTTCCTTGTAACTGACTTCTCCATGACAGACGTGGTAACTGACTTCCAGTGACTAACTGCCCTTATGACTTTCCAAAGACTGCCCCTGCACTGGTGAAGGGGGCTGTGCAGTCTCTGAATAAAACCCAACAATAAACAATTTTGCAACCATAGTGCTTAACTAAAGCAATCAATAAAAATGTTTAAAATGTCACTGTTGTATAAGCATTTTACATCTTCTATACCCATCCTACAACAAAGGGGACCTATTACACTAGCAGTTCAGGGAACAAAGGGGGGAGATATGGGATGCATGCTGGGAACAGGGGTAGAGGGAGGACAATACTGGTGGTGGGAATGGCCCTAATTCACTATCACTAACTATATACCTTAAATATAACTGCAGACTTGTAATTCACATTGGTCACAATAAAAATAAAAAACATTTTATGTCTTCTTTATATTGTCTGCTTATTTTATTTTTATTTTATTTTATTTGGGGTGGGGGAGAGGGTCACACATGGCTTCGCTCAGGGATTACTCCTGGTTCTGCACTCAGAAATCACTCCTGACAGGCTCAGAGGATCATATGGGATGCCAAGATTCAAACCACCATTCATCCAGCATTGGCTGTGTGCAAGGCAAATGCCCTAATGCTGTGCTATCTTTCTGGCCCCAGGTTGAACATTTTCCATGAAATTTCTCTTTATGAACCATTCTTCCTTAGTTGAATTGCTTAGTGGTATGGAGTTGTACCAAGTCATCTGATTGTCTGTGACATGATTTACTCTCAGTTTTTAGTTTCACACTTTCTGTATATTAAATATGTGTCATCGTTGTCATTTAATTCTGTTGCATTAAAATCAACGTTCTTGTTACACTGGAGCTGCGCTCGTGCAAAGGATGATCCGGCCCAGTGGGATCATTGTTCTGAGTGAAAAGCTGTCCAAGGAGTGTAATTCAGTAAGGGCAGCTTGGGCACATCTTCCCATGAGTTTCTGTCCCTCTGTAGATGCAGCAGGGGCATGGCGAGGGATTACATAGTCCCCAGACATCCACCTGGTTCTCCCACCTTGTGCACATCCAGGCGGAGTTCATGAAAAACTGACCACAGGGCTATAGGGACATGGACACAGGTCCTGAGACACTGCAGGAGCCTCAGGTGCACTAATTGGCCATGTGAGGGCTGAGTGCCAGCTGTGTCCATGGGGATGATCCCTAGTGCAGTGCACCGCCTTCCTGCTGACAGATAGAACTGGGCTAGGGGCTTCAGAGACTGGATTTACTGGAAACCCACAAACCTCAGTTCCTCACAGCACACTCCCTGCACAGACAGCAGAGCCAAGGTAGCCAAGAGCAGGTGAGTGGTGCACAGTGATCAGCCCAGTAGCATAGGTCTCAGTCAGGGGCTCCACACACCACAGTCTGGCCCTAGTTGAGGGGTCCTGTGGAGTCAGGTGGCACCTGTAAGGTGAAGTGAGGTACTTGCCCAGGTGTGTCACAGTGGGAGGAGGACACTGCATGGGGCAGGCAGTTGGAGCAACAGACTGGTCTGAGCAGCAGGAGCAGAGCTGAGCCCTGTGGCCACCCCACATACTCACTTGTCATCAGCTCCCTTGCTCAGTCTTCCACTTCCTGATTCTGAGAACACTGGATGGTCCTGCTCTGACCCACATCTAATGGCCAGGTCAGAAGGCCACATAGATTGAGGTCCACAGCACCCCTCCTCTCCTTGGACAAACCCAGGGATGTCCCCATATATCTGACTGTGCCCACGAAATAAGGTCCTGGCTGGCTGGGCAAAAATTGTGACATACTGTGCTATTCGGTGGGCACTGGATCCCCCATGCACCCTAGCATGTCTGCTGCTGAGTCCAGGTCACTGAGTGGTCAATGGAGACTGAAGCACCTAAAGGACCAGTGCTCAGGGAAGGAGTGAATGGAAACCTTGACCTGACCCTCTCTCCTCCATGTCCACTCTGCAGGCCCCTCACGGTACCTAGCCCTGGGACATGCCAGCCCATAGCCATGGGAATGTTTCCACATGGTCTTGGCAGGACTTTGCATTGGTGGGATTCCAGGGAGGTCCGGAGACCCAGGCCCTGCTCTTTGCTGTGTTCCTGGCCCTGTATATGGTGACCGTTCTGGGGAACTTGACCATGATTGTGGTCATCACGCTGGACGCCCGCCTGCACTCCCCTATGTACTTCTTCCTGCGCAACCTCTCCTTCCTCGACCTCTGTTATTCCTCCGTCATTGCGCCCAATGCCCTGGCCAACTTTTTCTCCTCCAAGGTGATCACCTTTGCAGGCTGTGCTACCCAGTTCTTCTTCTTTTCCCTCTTTGCTACAACTGAGGCTTTCCTCCTGGCCGTGATGGCCTATGACCGCTTCATGGCCATCTGCAGCCCTTTGCGCTACCCTGTGACCATGTGTCCCTCGGCCTGTGCCCGCCTGGTGCTGGGCACCTACTGTGGGGGCTGCCTCAACTCGATTGTGCAGACCAGCTTTACCTTCAGCCTCCCATTCTGCAGCTCCCACCGCATTGACCACTTCTTCTGTGATGTGCCACCCCTGCTCAAAATCGCCTGTGCCAACACAGCCCTCAATGAACTAGTGATGTTCGGCATCTGTGGACTCATCATCGTGGGCACCACACTCGTGGTCCTTGTCTCTTATGGCTACATCGCCGTCACCATCTTGAAGATGCGCTCAGAATCAGGGAGACATAAAGTCTTCTCCACCTGTGGCTCCCACATGACAGCAGTGTCCCTCTTCTATGGAACCGTCTTTGTCATGTATGCCCAGCCGGGAGCTGTGGAGTCCATGGAGCAGGGCAAGATTGTCTCGGTGTTCTACACGCTGGTCATCCCCATGCTCAACCCCCTCATCTACAGTCTTCGGAACAAGGATGTGAAGGAGGCCCTCCGGCGGCTGGGACAGAAGCTCCTGGTCACGTGAGGTAGGTGACCACAGGGAATAGCACTTCTGGGTCCTGTCCTAGAACTCCAGCTACTCTGGCCACCTTTGGTCATCCTGTCTCATGTCTTGAGGTGGGAAATTTTGCTATGGCACGAGTCACTGTTCATTCATGCTTTCTTTCCATCTTCATTAATTTTTCTGTAGACTGTGGTGGATTCGGGATCAGGAGCTTTTGGTGGCTTAAAACTTACATAGTTTAGCAGACATGCACCATACAGTTTGCATGTCAGAGATGGGGCCCTACACATATTGGTGTTGGGCTGGGTGGTAGGTAGAGCTCTGAGCGCTCTCTGGAACCAGGTGAACCCTATGTTTGTCAGCCCGCAATGGAGGCTTGTGGGTCAGTTTCACCCACCTTTTCCTCCAGTGACTCTGACATGTGAACCCAGAAAGCCCCTGGAATTCCAGAAAGAGCACCTGACCAGGAGCTTTTGGTGGGCCCGGGCTAGTCAATGGAGACAGGTGAGTCCTTGCTGTGTCTTGTCTCTGCTTCTTCTCCTCTTTCCTGCAGACCCCCAGTCTGCTCCCCAGCACCAGGAGATCCAAACTGGAGCTCTATAAATGTTCTCTCACCCACCAGCATGGAGTCCAGTTGTACAAGGTTCTACTGACCTTCCCCTGGCCACCTACTCCATCTGACTCCTTTGTGAGCATTGATATAGACAAATTTCGTAGCAGAGAAAGGGCAGGGGAGCAAATGTGGAGCATCTGTGGGGTTAGTAGAGCTTGTGAGGTCATCAGGATCAGACAGACCACACATGTGATCTCCATCCTCCTGTCTCTGGATCGGGCACTGAAGCCCTCACTTCAGTACAGAGTTTCTAGGGTTCCATCACTCTGAAAAGCTTCCATCTACAGTTAGTTACCATTTCCCTCCTCAACCTCAGGGAGCAGGAATAAACTTTTTTAATTTTCAAAAAGGAAAAAAGTCTATCAAAAGAGATGCATTTGCCTCCTACCATGCAATTTCTTTACCTCCTTAGAGACAATCAGCTAGACGTTGATTTTTATCCCCGTTTTTATGCTTTTCTATCTTTCATGTTTGAGATGTATCTTTTTAGACATGCAGGTCTAGTTCATTGATTGTTCATTATAGCATCCTATTTTGGTGCATAAATTTAACATTTTTGTTGTATTGTTTTAAAATTTTCACTCTAAAAACTATTTTTTTACCAATAAACATTAATGAACATTTGTGCAGAGACAATGCTATGTATATTCCAAGTTCTTCTCGAGATTTCTCCTTTTTGAACAATAAGAAACAACATTTCCTAGTTTCTCTGCAGAGTTATGGCTCCTGAAAAAAATTTTAATCCCACCAATGAGTGCAATTATCTGCTCCCTCAGATTCATTTCACTCAGCATAATACTCTCCATACCCATCCATGTATAAGCAAATTTTATGGCTTCGTTATATGACTGAAACTCAATCATGAGCAACTTTGTAACTGTATATCTAAAAATAAATAAATAAGACTAAATATGGAGAAAAAATTATCCAATGAGATTCTGTGGCTTACAATGCTGTTAATAATAGTTCCCTTTTTTAAAATATGAGCACAAAACTTCTGAAGAAATTTTCAGAATAGTGATTTTTTCATTGATTTCATAAAATTTTGATTTATTTGAGTAGTAGTGCTATGTTCCACCAATTTACTCTAAATACCTTTCCTTTGATGCTGTCATCTTAAGTTTTTGGTAATGTTTTATAGTTTTCACTGTAAAATATTTAGTCTCATTTGTTAAGCGTACTCATTATTTTATTCTTAATGTATTGGAAAAGGAATAGCTTCATTTTTAAATATTCTTTGTTACTGAATAGAAATATGTTAATATTAGTAATTCTGTTTTTTTCTCTTGTGCATCATATTTCTGAATATGATAAATTTATTTATAGAATATTAGGTATTTTTTAATATTAAGATCATTGTCTTGTAAAGATACAATTCAACTTTTTAGATAGAATCAATTTATTTGTAGAATTCCGAAATTTTCAATATATAAAATCATTATCTTGTGAGGATATCATTCAATTTCTTTTCTCAATTTAAAGTACATTTTTTCTTGACTAAATGAGTTTGACTTTGGACTTCTGCTGTCTGTTGAATAGAGGTAGTGAGAACAGATATATTATAAGAAGTTTTCAATAATTATTTTTTGTGGTGTTCGTGAGCATTGCCTATTTGACTTTATTATATTAAATGAAACATTTCCTCTATTCCTGCTTTTTAAAAACATCATTATGAAATTGTGTCATTTTTCCAAATTTTCTTTGTTAAATATAACACAATTATTTAATAATAATTACTTGTATACTCATCAATAATTTTGTCTCCAGAATATACTCTTTCTTTTTTTTGTTTTGTTTTTTTCTGTTTGTTTGTTTGTTTTTTGGGGGTCACACCCGGCAGCGTTCAGGGGTTATTCCTGGCTCTATGCTCATAAATCACTCCTGGAAGGCTCAGGGGACCATATGGGATGCCTGGATTTGAACCACCATACTTCTGCATGCAAGGCAAATGCCCTACTTCCATGCTATCTCTCTGGTCCCCCAGAATATACTCTATCTCTTTCTCTTTGCTCTTTTTCTTTACATGTATGACCAACATAGCTTTATCAATATGTGTCAATTTGTCAATATGTGTTTCATGTATTTATGATTATACTTGTGAAATATATATGTATATTGAGTGTAGAAAAATTAATGTCACTAAAGAAGTTTTGTAGGAGAGAAGACATTGTTAGAGATTTGATCCATATTTAACAGAGAAAATGTCCCCTTAATAGCACAGATAAAATTTTCCTCATCTCTTCTGCTATCACCTACATGCATAGCTGTGCAATCTCCTCTAGACAGTTGAATATATTCTGAAAGAGTTTGCTTCCATGTAACCTTTGATCATTTCATCTTCAACAAACTTACAGAAGTATCATGCCCAAGGCATTCACCTAAATACGAGTCTGGCTAATTAGGAATACAGTTGACATATGTGACTCATCTGATCATCGGTCCAAGTTCTATGTAAATAAAAATGGTCCTTGGTGAGACAGAAACTCCTCTGTGCTTGTGCCTCCTCTATGATTGGCCATCACACCAAGTTTCACTCTCCCCTAGAGATTAGCCGAAGGCCTAGCCATGTCTTCACTCCTGTGAAATGGATGAAGAATTCAATGTATATTTGTGAATAGGCTCAGATCATATAAGCTTGAGAATCATCACAAATTAGGTCAAGAATATGAAATTCACTCAAATTCTACTGTAATTCCCCTCCAATTCTCCACTGAGATAACCAGTGTCTTACTGACTCAAATTCAGATCTTGACAAGATTGACATAGAAATTAACACACTTATTCTGAAATAAAAAGCATCATAGCCAATAATTTTGAAAAGATCTTTGAAAATACACATGAAAACTGTGTCCTAAGAATAAGATTTACTCAAGCTCTATAATAACCATAAATGTATTTGTGATAACGATCTAATAAAATGCTAAATAGACAGTAGATGCTTTGAGATCACTGTGACATGAATATCTCAGCAACTGGGAAATGAAAATCCAACAGCATAGATATAGTGAACCCGAAGGCAGGGCAATAGCATAGGCTGCTTGTCTTGTACACAGCCAACCCAGGTTCAACCCCAGGCATCTTTTATGGTCCCCCAAGCCCACCAGGAGTGATTCCCAAGTGCAGAGCCAGGAGTAACTCCAATCACTGATCACCACTGGATGTGACCCCAAAACAAAACAAAACAAAACAAACAAAAGTCTCCCATCTTTTAAGGGCCAGAGAGACCATACTAAGGAGCTTCCCTTGCACAGAGTTAACCAGTGTTTAATCCCCAGCATCCCATATGGTCCTCTGAGCACCTTCAGGAGTGATCCCTGAGTGCAGAGCTATGAGTAACCCCTAAGCACAGTCATGTAGCTCCTCCAAAAAATAAAATAAAAAGGCAAATGATGAAGGTTGGAGACTCCTGAGAAACTAATTCTATCTCACAAACAATGATTTTTGAGAGTAAATTTACTCAATTAGTCACAAAACAAATGAAATTTTTTTTTGTTTGTTTGTTTTTGGGTCACACCCAGTGACGCTCAGGGGTTACTCCTGGCTATGAGCTCAGAAGTCACCCCTGGCCTGGGGGACCATATGGGGCATGGGGGATCGAACCGAGGTCCGTCCAAGGCTAACGCAGTAAGGCAGGCACCTTACCTTCAGCGCCACCACCCGGCCCCAACAAATGAATTTTTGATGATGCAGTTGCTCACCATGTGAGCAGACAAAGCTAGGACATTTCATCTTTCTGTCCATAGAGAATGTATGCGGTGGGCAAGCCAGATGCATAGAAAGTTAGTGGAAACTAGAACAAAAAGACAGATGTGAGAATACATAATACCTTGTGCTCACATTTAGTTGATACTGGGGTCATGAGATCTCTTACACATTGCTTAATCTTCTATACTGACAAGATATTTTATCAAAATGAATAATATCAGGGACCAGCCGTGGGTGAGCAGAACTAAAGCAGGGCCATTGGGAAGGTCTAAGAAAATAAGACACGCATAGGAGAGAGAAGCATGGGACCAGCGGTTCTCCCACTCTGATGGACTGAGACCCTCAACTGTCCATCACATTTCATAGTTATTGTCCAACATAAAAAATTATCAGAACAAGAGGGACATTCAACAATTTCCTGTTTATGTTCATCTACTTAGATGTATCAAAGAGAACAAGAGTCTCTAACGTGGTTTATCACTAGGATTGTTTCCTCTAAGAGAAGAAGCAGAGATGAAGCAATTCCAGGACAACCCCCAGCCGCTCACCCTCCACCTTGGCACTGGCTTTCCAGGTTCAAAGGTCCCATGAGCCACACATCAAGCCCTTCTCCTCAGTCTGTCTGACTTACCCTTTGTTCCCAGCATAAAAACATTGGGTTACATGCAGAAATATATTTTCACTGATACATGAACCATATGAAAGTTAGAGAGGTGATAAAAGATATCAATTGCTGGCAACCAACGTCATGCTCATTCATGGGCCAATTCCATAGATTCATTTTATTTTCAAAAGAGATGTAAACCAAACCATGAAAACTCATGAGTATGATTGGCCTCAAAAAGAATTTGGGTCAACTCCTCACCCTGGTGAAGCACCCACAATTTCTGCTTTCCCAATGACCCAACTTCACTATACCACTGATCTCTGCAGAGATGCCTAAGGGACTAAAACTCCAATTATGCTATTTGGGCTGACCAGGTCTTTGTTGGATTGAGTGAGGGTACCCTCCTCCCACCTTTTCTTACCTATGGAAGCCTTGTTAACCATAACCATACCCAAAAGCCATTGTCAGATCAGTCACAGAATTTGGAATTCTCAGACATGCAGCTGCATATGACAAGGCCTAGGAGTAACTCATCCACCAGCCTCCATAAAACACCAACAATAAAGCCATATGAAAACTTCCTTTGGAAAAGGTAATCAAATCAATATGTAAAAGTTCTCAAAAACCTAGGAGTACAGTGCAAATAACTCTTATGAAAGAAAAGAAGAAAAATCTTAACTATCTCTCAAAATATTTTACAGGTAAAATGGTGGAAGTAAACAGACATGATGGCAGAGTGTGGTGTTAGAACATTGTACTTGCCAAACCCTACTATCAGCAGCATCATAAATCATAGTTCTTCAAGAAAAACACATGAGGTATATAGAGGTTATACTAAAAGAGCTTAAATTGGGGACAGAGTGATATCACAGAAGGCATAGCATTTGCCTTGAATGCAACTGACCCATATTTAATCTCTGGCTTCTCCTATATCCCCAAGCCTGCCAGGAGTAATTTCTGAGCACAGAGCCAGGAGAAACTCCTGAGCACTGCTGGGTGTTATCCAAAAACAAAAAAGAAGAGAGCTTAAATTATGTTGAACATGAAGGAATTTATAGCAGCTAAAATCTTGAGTGCTAAACTTGAGGGTATAAGGAATAATACCTTCCCAAGACAGGTAGTGAAGATCTATTGCTAAGTGATAGTAGAGACAATGAAGGTCACACTTGAAAGCATGTTGCTTCACCATCCTCTTTGTGACTAGGGTTTTCATATAAAATTAACAAAATGCTTGGTGACCTAGGAAGTTTGATGACTTTAAACATTAGAGAATTATTTTGGCAAGGGTCTGAAATTCAGCTATTCAAACTCAAGTTGTTGGCAGAAGCTGCTACCCTTCAAAGTTAAGAGAAAAAAATGTCCTCCACCTAACTTCTGGTGATTTCTGGGAGCCTTAAATACCTTTTTCTCCTTTAATATCATCATTCTGACCTCTGTCCCACTCATCAATGTTCTTCCATGACCTTCTGTACCATGATCTTTTCCACAAGGTCACTGCTCATTGAATTGGGTAAGGTGCCACCTTATCCTGTATTCCCTTTCCCAACATATTCACCTGAGAGGTTCTATTAACCAAAAATGTCACATCCTGAGTTTCCATAGAGATGTGGTTTTTGGGAGACACAGTATTTACCTCATTAAGGTCATGATCCACATTTCTCCAAAAAAAGTTTTATCTTGAAGTTAGTGGGTGTTGAATGTTGGTTAATACGTGGGATAAATAACATATATACATAATTATCATATATTTCTTTCATCAGACATCCATTGACATGACAACTCCTCTATGTTATACCAGAATAAATGTCTCTCCTCAGACCTGTTCTAGTAGGTCTGGGACCACTGGCTGTATTTGGAGGATCAGTGTCCCAGGTCTACATATACAGCCCTTCACTGTGGAAGTTTAACTTGGGACTTCCAAAGTTCAGCTTATATCCAGATGAGAAATGTGAAAGCAAGAGCTCCTTTATCTTCGTGCAAGCAGCTCTCTAGAAGCATCTTCACACATTTCCTCCACATTTGTCAACTTCTTCTTTCTAAGTTCTTCCTCACCTGGTCCCTTGAGAATTCTCCTCAGGAGGTGTTTTCTGCTTTTACTTCTTGAGGAAAAGAATCTGGCTATCACTCTATATGGTTCATGAAAACTTTCCAGATTCATCTATCACATTCAAGACATTGAATGCTGCCTGGGCAGGTTGAACCCGACATGGGAGCCCTATAGTACTCGGAAGTCCTTGCATACCTCATACCCTCTTCTTCAACTAGTCTGAATTGGTCCATGGCTTATGGTGTTTGCTTATATTTGGTTATTCTAATTTGGAGGGATTCACTCTCAGACTCCATTACTGGTTTCTCACCCTTGAGCCTGAATACTTGTTCATGACGAAGTGGTTGTTACTCGAGTTCCCAGGCCCATCTCTGCTCCCATAACTATTATTTGGGTGACCACTCTCTGGGGTGCTCACCCAGGAGAAGCGGCAGTCTGACCCATGAAAATATAGGTTTTCAACAATTTATTGACTCAGGGTACTGAGAGACACCTTGTCCATGAGCTTTATGGTGAGAGTTTGGTGGGACAGCTCCCACCAAGACACTTCTTTTGCTATGTGTTTCTGATGGTGAATATCCAAGCAGTTTCAGATGATACAACCTTGGAATGTCTTATGAAAAATGGTGAGGAAAGTTGACTCAGCTTCTGAGCAGGTGTTTGACCAAGTGAGATTTATTGCAGGGATGCAAGAGTGGCTTAACATATGTAAGCCAATCAATGCAATACACCATTATCAATTAAAAAATGAAAATCACATGATCATCTTGACTGATGCAGAGAAAACATTTGACAAACATTCATTATAAAAAATTCTCAACAGGGAGCCGGGAGGTGGCGCAGGAGGTAAGGTGCCTGATGCCTTGCCTAAGACGGACCACGGTTCGATCCCCCGGTTCCCATATGGTCCCCTGTGCCTGCCAGGAGCGACTTCTGAGCGCATAGCCAGGAGTAACCCCTGAGCATCACTGGGTGTGGCCCAAAAACCAAAAAAAAAAAAAAAACCAAAAAAATTCTCAACAAAGTAGGAATTGAGATTGCAAGGGCTACAGCCTGACCATCGGCTATGACTTTTGAGGCCAACCCAGCCCAGAAGCATCTGAGAAGCTGCCTGATTGGAAGTAAGCTTGAAATGTCCTAGGAGGGTGGAGCCAGAGGGCCCAGCCACTCTGCTTCGTGGTCAGAGACATCTTTTAGCCAATAAACTTCACCATAACATAAAAAAACTACACAAACAAGTGTGTCAACAGGGAAACAATACAGGCCAACACCAGGCATAGAGAATGAAGATGGCAGCTCTGCTGACCTGAAAAGTGCCAACTAACTAGTTAGCCTCTCAGATAAGGAGTTTAGAAAAGAAATATGGAGGATCTTCATAGAACTCAAAGAAAGAATAGATCGAGTTGAAAGAACCACAATAAGAATCAGGAGGATATGAAGATATAAATCATAAAACTCCAGACTGAAATAACGACTCAAAAACTCAATGGAAAGCCTCTCCAACAGTAACAGCAGCAAAGGAGAGAATCAGTGAGCTGAAAGATGAGATGCATAACAACTCCATACAACAAAAGAGCTTTTAAAAAAGCCTTAAAGGAAATGATCAGACAATGGAAAAAGTTCTCAAAGAATGAGAGCAGATGAAAATAGAAATCCTTGATAAGCTCAACAGAAACAACGTAAGAATTGTTGGACCCTTCCGCTGACCCTGATGAGTGTGTGGACCTGGGCGCCCAGACCCTCCAGTGTGAAAACGCCCCTCCCTCTGTGGGACTCCTTCCACCAGCCTTGTGAGCGCCCAGCTAGGAACACCCTTCTCTCTTGGGGACCCCGTCTGCTGACTCAGTAAACACACAGACCAAGGCTCCTGGACCTTTGGCAGGTTTGAGATCATCCCCCCTACAACACCCCCTTGCCTGCCAGGTAAGCTTGCGGACGTGGATGCTCAGAACTTTGGGCTGGTTTGAGACCGCCTTCCCCTCCCCCCAGCAGGACCCTCTGCCGCTGGTAAGCATGGATACCTAGGCGCTCTACCTTTGGGCAAG
>PVKC010039859.1:0-12460 GCA_004027635.1 Crocidura indochinensis | reverse complement strand
GTGGCCCCCAAACCAAAAACCAAAAAAAAAAAAAAAAAGAAAGAAAAAAGGAAAGAAAAGAAATACAGTTACTAGTAGAAGCTGCTGCTAAGAATTGTCTCAATGTCCATCAGCATTTCAATAAGCAGCTAGTGAAAGAAGAAGACGGTGTATCTAAAAATGTTACTCATTGGCACAGATGTTTGTTCCTACTTTGGAATTTTCAGCCCTACATTCGCTTTACAAAGCACGTCTCTTTATGGACTGTTATTAATGAAATGGAAAAGAATGTGCAAGAAAGCCTGCTGTTGTCTGAAATTATCTTTACTTCTATAGTGCCACTGGCAATGAATGTCTCTTCTCCAGAATTCCGGAAGAGTGAACTCTTTTTTTCACCTGATTAAAAGCAAAAACAATAAAAACAAAACAATCACCACCACAGGCAGAAAATATCTTACCATTATGGAATTATACTTTTATGTATTTTGAATTGGGTGATATCCTCAATTCTACATAAATTCAATTTGATTTTAATAATCCAAGATTATTTTGAAGATTATCAGTAGAGTATCTGTTCACTCAGACAATTCTATATATTGTTTATTATCCCAAATTCATTTTTAGTGAGAAATTCAAAAACTTATAATTTCCCAGACTAGTACTGAATTAAATAGCTGCAATTTGGATTTTTCTCTATTTGTAAGTATAAGGCATAGGGTCTGGTGAAAATAAGTACAAACTACATAACTTTTGTGGGGGCAAGTAATCAAGAGTTCTAAGCTATATAATCCAATAGGATCTTTATCTGACACCAGAATAGCAGGATAGGAGGTTCCATATTTTCTCGTTTACAATGGCACAGGCGTTTAAAGCTAAAATGCAGTTTTGGCACTAGCTTGGTGGGCAAACATGGCAGAATATTTGCTTCTTGGAAATGGTTGCTGGAACTTCAATTAGTACAGAAGTACATGGGAGACATCTCACCCAGGCTCCAATCCTCCCCAGAGAGATCGGCCATAGAATTGTTCTAACTGCAGTTTTGCGCAGTGAGAAATGCTCAGAGTTTGAAAGAAAAGCTGGGCCATTGGCTTAGCTGTGTTTCTTGAGTGTGCCCATGTGTGCGGTATCTGAGTCTTTGACAAGGTGTGTGTCTTGCCCGCTTCCTTTTTGATGTGTCCCAGTGTGAACAACTGCTAGACCCATATATCCACTAGTTTTAGTGGCTTTCTCTTCCTTTCTTTCAAAAGTTAGATGAGTCTATGGTACTGATCTGGTGAACAGATATAGCACAAGGAACAACAAATGGTGAAAACTCACGGATATACGAGTTTAAGAGCTGATCATACTGGGACCCTTTAGCAGGGAGTCAGGGAAAGTTCCCCATCCTGCTGGAGCCCAAAGCCTCAGTAGTTGCCCACAAAGAGACACCCAACTAACACTTCTATGCTAGTGGCCCAGCGTCATAACCATTCCACTAATCTATACAGAAACACCTACCTGCCATACCTATGGAGAAAAGTGACATGCAAGGCACCCCTTCATGAATAATGGAGCAAAACAAAGTGTCTAAAATGAAAGAGAGAAAAAAATAGAGAGAATTCTTTGCCCTAGAAACAGGTTGGGGTGGGAGGAAATGGGAGACATCAGTGACAGTGACAGGAAAGGTGCACTGACTGGAGAAGGATAGAGTACATTTTATGACTAAAACCCAACAATGAACAATTTTGACCAACTGGATATAGTGCTATGGTTTAGCATAAACACCCAGAGATGTGAAGCTGTTTGGGCCCTGCAGTGCTGGGGAACTTCAAACCATCCTGTTAGTACTGGGCATCTCCAGCACTATACCTAGACTTGCTCAGAGAACTGTGTGGTGTTGGAAATTTAACTAATGTTATAATGACTTCATACCATTGTACTATTCATTGTACTATTCCATATACTAAGTCTAACCAGCCTTTCAACTTATTTGCCTTTAATTCTAACAGTATTTATCAAAGAACAAAAAAGTGTGTTTATCTTCATCATTAATACCATTTCAACCCAAAGCATGTATTTAATTACACAGCAAGAGATGAGAATCCCACCCATAAATCACAGGGGAAAAAATAGAAAAGCTATAAAGAGATACCTTCACTAAAAAAACCCTCACTACAAGGAAATAAATAATCTTTAATCAGAAAGTAATTGCTAAGGTACACTGGACTGTGGTGCCAGCTGGAGTCAGGTTCTTTAGACATTGCTTCTGGAAAATGTTTATTGTCCAGTCTGCTCAAATTTAGAAAGACTGTTAGAACCAGGCCCCTAAAACTTCAAGTTCCTAAGTGGCAGTCTAGGCCAACTTGAACATTGGCTTTACCCAAGGTCTTCTTGAAGCACAAGAAGTAATGGAGAGACATAATTTCAGTATTCCTTGTAATTTCCCTGTTCTCAATAGATGGTTTCTTTGAGCTTATCTGCCTCCATTATCCTGCACTAGTGGATAGACTTCAAATCCATTGTAAATTATGCTATTTCAATAGGAAAACTAAAGAAAAAAATCAACCTGAAATAAACACCTAAAATGATAAATTATGCTAACACCTTAAGGAAGGTCTTAAAGTTATATTCCTAATGACACTCTCTACTCACTAAAATGAGATCAAAGGAAGAGAATTTCAATAAAGACAGTGAAATGGGGCTGGTGAAGTACCTTTAAGGACTGAATGTCTTTTTTTATATATATATTGGAGGTCTAAGTTAAAAATCTGACAATAGGGTCCTAAGAGATAGCTTGGAGGTAAGGCATTTGCTTTTCATGCAGAAGGACAGTGGTTCGATACTGGCATCCCATATGGTCTCTCGTGCCAGCCAGGAGCGATTTCTGAACTTGGAGCCAGGAGTGACCTCTGAGCACTGCCAGGTGTGACCCAAGAACCAAAAAAAAAAACAAACAAAAAAAACAAAAAGACACCTGGCAATAGTGTTCCCGAAGCATGGTTCCCAGAGCATTATCAGAGGTGTCCTGTGACACCAAATCACTATATCCAGAAGAGTTCTAGAGTGGTTGTAAAATGTGACACACACAAAGAAATGCACACAAATTAAAAATAGGTCAGAGTATGAAAGACCTAAAGATTCACAAATTTTAATATCACCCCTGGGACCGGAGGGGTGGCACGAAACAGTAAGGCGTCTGTCTTGCCGGCACTAGCCTAAGACAGACTGCATTTAGATCCCCCAGCATCCCATATGGTCCGCCAAGCCAGGAGCGATTTCTGAGCACATAGCCAGGAGTAACCCCTGAGCATCACTTGGTGTGACCCAAAAATAAAAAAAATAAAAAAGATTAATATCCCCCCTCAAAAAGAAGCAGTTGGTAGTTTAGTAATTAAACGGAAAAAGTCAAATGTCAAATCAGTGTGCTCAGAGGTAAATTAAACCACCTGTAAAAAGCAAGTAAAAAAATTTTACAAGAAAAAGTTCTGCCAGTAATTTCACCGTATGACACTCTCATAGGGGGAGGGGGACAGTTTTCCCTTTTTGCATGAACTAGAGCAGCCAAACACCACAACCTGCACCCTCCAATAGAAAACAGCCCAGCTTTGAAACTTATCACATTTCCAAGCCACCAAATTTGTTTTATATCTATAAATCTTGGACTGTATAACTATGCAATCAATATCTTATAGTAGTGTCAATCTAGTAGTATCACAAGAAATATGATTGGGAAGTTACTGTAAAGCCACTTGCTATAATCCAATCCCCAATGAATGGATTTGAAGCAGTGGCATTACAAGGGTTAATTAAAACAAGATAGACTTAGGTCTTAAGTATAATCACCTTAACTTTGGAGAGCCTATCAGATTCCATCTGTTAATTGATTCCTATATTGGGAATCACATTAACTAGACAAATACAGAATCCATCTGCAACAAATAGTAGTTTTAGCAACTGGTCTTTCATTACATTTTTTCTCCAGGGTTTTTCAGATCCTAAAGGTATAAGAAGCATCCTGACTTTCATGGCCATGCCTTATGGGATGTTGATTAGACATGCTTATTGCATATGCCCAAGGCAATTGGGCAACAACATATAAAATGCTGCATTTATTTTAAGAAAACATCATAAGCTAAGTATTAAATAATCTCTTACAAGTCAAATACATCTTAGTTATTTTAAAGTGTTTTCCATATTCATACAAATGGCAGATTGTGGATATCCCTTATTTTCCAAATGGCTAATCATAGACTATATATATATTCCCATCTGCAATTTATTTCATATTTTGTATAATTTAATTCTAAGATATATAGAATTTTATATTATGCAATATAGAAAACCGTTAGGTCATAAGTTAAAATAATTTTACTATTATTAGTGAGGCTGGAGAGATAGCACAGCTGTAGGGTGTTTGCAGCTGATCCAGGATGAACCTGTGTTTGATCCCCAGCATCCTAAATGAACCCCCTAGTCTGCCAGGAGTGATTTCAGAGCACAAAGCTAGGCGTATCCCTTGAGTGGGGTTGGGTATGGCTCAAAAACCATAAAAAGGAAAAGAAAAGAAAAAAAAACAAAAACAAAACGAATAATTATTTTTGAGTCAGGTGACTAGTAATCAGGTGCATAAATATAAACCATACTTATCAATATTATAAATATTTGAGTGAGAACAATATAAAGACTCTTTACATCATATAAACTAAATTCTAATCATAGAAAGACAAAAGATCTCTTCTCAATCTCTATTGGACAACACAACTATTTCTAATTTCTAATATCTAAAATTAAGTCTGTTTTCCACTGTCTTATTTTGCATTCAAAGCCAAAGACTCTGCTTCTTATAAAAGTCTCCAAGCATATATTGTAAACATTACTTAGAGTCCATACAAATGTCATTCTTTTTCCAAAACTATTGTTGTTATATCCTGACGTGTATTTTCTTCATGAGAGTCAATGCAAGAGTATCATTAGTTAGGGAGCTGAGTGTCTAAAGAATACTAGTTTGCCTATTTTCTCCCAGAACCCACATGAGAAATTAGCACTTATAATAAACTACAGTGACTTCAAATCATACCATTTACTAGAAGACATCACAATAATATTATATAAATTACATTAAGATCTAAATCCTAATTTCTGTTATTCCCAAATTACTAAAATTGAGCAAATTTCATGCTTATTTAATAACATTCTTCTGTCAAAAAAATAAATGTGAGTTTCATTAGAAAGCACATATAATTTATTTGAAGCAGACAATAACAGATGAATGATTTCCCTTTATGAGGCATAGTCAAAACAGAAATCTGGATGTCACATTTATTTCTCACATTAGTAACCAAGAATTTTCCTTTTTGCCACTTTTAGAAATGTGTTATAAGAGTTAGGAACCTCCCATATGGATCTATACTTCATTGGAAAGTCCATTCCTTTTCCAAAATATTTAAAACAGTTATTTTGTCTCATAGTAACTATCAAATCTCAATCATGCTCGTTTCTCTTTGCTATTAGGTTATTTGCTGCAAATGCATTTCTAGCCTTAATTATGACAATTCATAATACATGGCCTCTTCATTCTTCTCTTCATATTTCATTATTTTCTTGCTGATTTAAAGTTTACCTACTTGCATGTAATTTTTTAATTGGTTCTCCAAATACTGGCAAAAATAGCCAATTGCATTTTGTTGTTGTATGACACATTCAGCAGCTCTCAGGGGTTACTCCAAAGTTTTTGCCCAGCAATCACTTTTGGCAGGCTCAGGGAAGCAAATGGGATACTGGGAACCCTATTTGGCTAGTTTTAAGGGAAACACCCTACTGACTATTCTATTGCCTTAGCCCCTTGTTGCAATTTTGATACAAGTTGCATGCAATTTCTTCCTTAACTTGCTGAAAATTGTGAATCGATACTTCCTAAATTTTTCCATATATACACATGCATATATATCTGTATACACATTTATATCTTATTTATGTCATATACAAAATATAGCATTATATCTTCTTTATATCATACTTATATATTTAATGTAAAAAACCAGTAGCTTATGTATTTTATGTACATTTAAATATTTTATATGGGCAAAAATAACTATTCTGTAGTGTGGATCCTCCAGTGACATCCAAGAGATCTGGGGGTTCAACCAGAAATTCCAAGCAATGACACACACATAATAGTCTCACTTATCTATGTGTTTTAAGAAAAATAAAAACCAATATTGTAACAATGCCCAGAAATGAAGAATGAAAGAACCAACTCACAACATGAGGCTTATCACAGAGAGTGTTGAGTGTAGAGAAATAAGTACACTAACAACTACCATGACATTGTTAATGAGTGAGAAGTAGAATGCCTGTCTTGAATACAGGCAGGGGGGGAGGGAGAGGAGGGACATTGAGGACATTGGTGGTGGGAATGTTGCACTGGTGAAGGGGGAGTGTTCAATCTATGACTGAAACCCAATTCAATCATATTTGTTTTCACAGTGTTTAAATAAATATATTATTTTTTTAATTTTTATTTTGATCATAATGGCTTACATATCTTTCACAGTAGTATTTTAGGTACATATAAACATTGAATCAAGGGGATACCCATCACCAAATATATCCTCCCCCCATCCCAGTTCCCCTTCTGCAACCCATATACCCCACCATCAACCCCCCCCCAACAGCTCGAGTAGGTGGTCCCCTCTTTGACCAGCTCACTATAAGTGATCATATATCTCTGTTCCTGAAACCCTCCCCTGTCTCCCCATCTATTTAAGAATTGGAGCTAGGTAAATTGAGCTATGTGGCTTTGTTTGAAGGAAAGAAAAGCAATAGATTAGGGTACAAAATAAGAGAGAGAGAAAAAAAAAAAGAAGTCAAATATGCTGAAAATAGGCGGAGTCCTTCCAGAGGATTTCAACCTCGGTTTGAGAGAGGATGTGAAAAGGCAATTGAAACACCACCGCAATACAGAAAGAAATATCAAATTAAATATCCAGTGAGCACCACAGCAATAAAGACAAGCACCACACAGCAGTCTCGGTTCTGAAATCAACTCATGGCAAAGTGCAAAATGAAAGAGAAAGATAACATAAAATAAAATAAAATAGTATTGGAGACATCAACTTTAATCTCTGCACTAATAAAAAGACATCAAAAAGGATCAATCAATAAATAAATATGTGGAAAATGATTGTTTTGTGCTTTGTTTTCTTTTTCCCCCTGCACAGGCACAGTAACTATTGGGGGTATTATAGAGGGAATTCCCTGGGCATAGGAGATACAGGGTTTCTCCCCCTCTGAAGTGTACTGTCATGGGATTAATTATAGACTCCTTGCATGATCATCTACTATCCCCTCAGTGTTTTCGTGGTGTAGAGAAGACTTCTTTACAAGAAGTCTTGTATAGACTTCGTCATGGATGGCAAAATCAGACCTCTGTATCTAGAGATCTTGGTGACTGTGCAGCTCAAGGAATGGAGCTTGTGGCTTGATTCCAAAACTAGCCCCAAAGGACCCCCACTGCAAGAACTCTACCCAAGACCTCCTTGCCTGGACCCCACACTTCACAAGAAAATCTCAAAAGACAATGGGGAAGCCTGTACTTTCATCATAAATATAGACCTATATAACACTACCTCATATCCTATTTCTTCCCAAATGTAATCTCCTGTATCACTTTCTCCCTTTTTCTTTGTTTTTCCTTTTTTCTTTTCTTTTTTATCCATGTTCGTTTTTTTGTTTGTTTTGTTTTGTTTTGTTTTAGTTTTTGTTATTTGATTTGATTTGTTTTTGGTTTTTTTTTTGGGGGGGTCACTCCTAGCGGCACTCGGAGGGTTCCCTTGACTCTATGCTCAGAAATCTCCCCTGTTGGCACGGGGGACATATGGGATGCTGGGATATGAGCCACTATCCTTCTGCAGGAAGGACAGAGCCTTGTCTCCATGCTATCTCTCCTGGCCCCAATTAATTCTTTAATTACGCCTTTTATTTAATCTTTTTTTTTTTAAGAAACTTTTTCTCTGTAGATATGTGTGAGCATATCTATTCCTAGTTTTTGTCGGGTGTTTATTTTCTTCTCTCTCCACTCCCCAAATCCACCAGCAATATAATGTAGCACCACTTCTTCCTGCAAAGACATATTAAACAAAGGGGAAATTTCATGTGTAAAAACTAGCTCTTATCTACTAGGGATGAGAACTAATACTTGTGTACAACACAGGGACATCTCCCACCCTGAACGTATGTCATGTGGAAACAACTTAGACTCCAGGGAACTAGACACCGACCATCCAGTCTTGAATCCTAGACCCCAGACATAGAAACAACAGAGTTCTCCACAACAGCCCCAGGAGCCCAGACATAGAAACAACAGAGTTCTCTGCAACAACTCCAGGGGCCCAACCCCCTCTGGGGCATGAATAATGCTGCTCTGACGCAGCACATGCCATTGCTAAATTGATAACCTGACAATGAGGAAATGGGAACAACTTGATCTAAGAGCAAGTTGTCCTTCCACATCAACCAATGATAAGATACAATCAGAAAATATGTTACCCTTTCGACCTGTGCAAAAGCCAAGATTGCTATGTACAGATGACTGGATGTTACATCCAAGACGGGACAGTACACATCCAGGGACCAACAACAACATCAGCAACAAAAAGCTCTAGCCTTTTGCTTTTGGTCTACGATCTGTTCAACAAACAAGAGCTCCAATTCCAGAGGTCTGACTGAAACAAACCATAACTGCACGGGTCTTCCGGAAACATAACGAAAGACTATGCCAGGCTCCATCCTAGGAGCAACATTATGACGAAGACCACCAACTACAGAAGATGGATTAAAACGACACTGAAGAAGCAGATCTGCTAGAACCACAAAGAAATAAAGATATTATTTTAGAAAACTCCACTAACTATCCTTACCTTTCAATTCCTATTGAAGGGGAAATTTATAACTAGACAAGTTCAAATCATATATTTAATATAAAAGATTCATTTTGCCAGAAATGATAATAAAGTTAATATGTATAAATATAATACTAAATATGCATATAACACATCATGTTTATATATGAACATATATTATTTGCAATAATGAAAGTCAAAAAGAAAAACTAAATCTTTCCTTTGGATAAACTTATAATAAAGACAATGGCAATAAATATTCTCTTGAAAGAGCCAGCAAGACAATCATATTTTATTGATGACAAGCATAAAATAAAAACTTAATTTCAAAATAAAAATATTGTTAATATTTACCTATATCAATATTATTCTCCTTTCTTAAAATGAATACCACCTAAATGATTATTAAATGATTATTTTTGTTTAACCACACAAAAAGCTAAATATCAAAATTTCTATGGTAGAAAGGAAAAACAGTACAGCTAGTATATTGCTCGCCTTGCATGTAGCCAACTAGCTCAGATCCCTAACTTTCCATATGGTCTCTGAGCCCACCAGAAGTAATTCCGAAGTAAAGAGCTAGGAGTAACCCCTGAGTATTCCTTGGTTTGACTCCACTCTCAAAAATTTTTCTACGGATACAGAAAATTACCCTTATTATGCCCTTGTATTTTTTAAGTATTAAATCATACTAGATTTTAGATACAAATTTAATTATAAAAAATATAGTACTTCCATGTACTTATTTATAATGATTCAATATATTGAAACATTTAATTTTTTTAACAAACTCATAATTAGATTATACTTTAAATATTATCAAATTATGTTTTGTGCATAATTAAGATTCAGTTAGGCAACCTGATGACACTCACACTTCTGATGTTAAATATTTAAACTGTCATATTATATGTATTAAGATGACAAGTATATTTTAAGATTTATATTTTATGACATTTGACCACCTTTTACTTCTAAAACAATGACTTTACCAATTAGAAGCATATTACAATTAACAGAAAAGTGTAGGAACCATTAGATATCTATATATAAAATATTTTCAGTAATTATCTGAATTCATGACATAGTATAAAAATCTATACCAAACTGCATCTTAAATTATCTATACTACCTCATTATTTTTATACTAACCTCTTATTGATTTGCAAGTTAGAGAATATACGACTTAAAGAAGAATATAATACATCCCTAACTTCAACCTGTAGTCAATTTTAATCTCACACTCTTCATATAATCAATGTTAATTGCTCAATGGGCAGCTTTACACAAGGTTCCTTAAATTTTTTGCTAAAAAAGTTCTTTAGTACATTTCATATTAATTAAACAATGATTCATGAAGTTGAATGGTGCTTGCTGAGACCAATTATCACTGTAACACAGGTGCTAAACATCATTTTGTATATTACTACAAAATAACTCAATCTTAACTAATTCTGTTTTTGAAGTTCAAATATTTCCAATCAACTTATAAATTAGGATATTTTAAGCAAAAGGGGATCTTATTAGCTCATTATGTATGTACAACCTTTTATTTTTTAAGTAGGTAAACACATAGACCAGTCAATATAGATTGATCATGAGCATTTGACTCTATTTGACAAATTTTCAATCTTTCAATCTCTAACGTTAAGCCCAGCAATTTATGTCAAATACTGTTTCTCCAGAGAGAGATGCTAAATATTTTTATTATGTAATACAATATAATTTTAAATTTCTCAATGTACAGAAAAGCAATAATATAAATATCTATAATATTACAACTCCTAGCAAACTCTCATATTTTAAATTTAAATAGTAAAATATTTTGCACTTAAATTATTTAGCAAACACTGTGACATAGACAGTGGATATCAAAATATATTCCAGACTCACTACCATCAAAAGTGAGTCTCCAGATTTAATATATATATAACCATTTTTTGTTTGTGTGTTCAAAGACAACATTTCACAACATTTGTTGCATCTTCAAAAGAAACAACATTTATAGAAGAAGAACTAAAACTGAATATTAGCAGAAACATGCAAGCTGAATAAAACTTACTCAGTACAAAGATTTCTTTTATGAGATCACTGATAATTATTAGCTTTATACATGTCTGGATTTAGAAATCAATAATGAAATTGAACTTGATGTGGCATGACTTCCTTAATGTTAAGTGCTAGCTCTCAGAATTGATTCTCTAGAAAGTTTTCATTCTTTTCATTTCTCCAAGATGCAATATTTCTCTGTTTGCATACTTCCACATCTCCTTTATTTAAATTGTAGATTGACAAAATAGAATCAGAACAAGAAAATATTTTCTTTTATTTGTCTACTATTATTTTTAAATGTGAATAACATGGTGTGATCAAGGCATGCGAATAGTAATTTTCAGGGTGAGTAAATGCAACAGAATATATAAAAATAAGAATAATAAATAACTAAGGACGTCATCATTTATTTGGGAGAAATTAATAAGGTGATAATTTAAGCAAATAACTAAAGTTATGGAATAATTAAATAGAGTTAATGTCATTTACACATTGTTTTCCACAGCATCATAAGGTTGCAAGGATCAAAAACTTTCTATGGGGGCCCGGGAGATAGCATGGAGGTAAGGCGTTTGCCTTTCATGCAAAAGGTCATCGGTTAGAATTCCGGTGCCCCATATGGTCCCCCGTGCCTGCCAGGAGCAATTTCTGAGCATGGAGCCAGGAGTAACCCCTGAGCACTGCCGGGTGTGACCCAAAAACCAAAAAAAAAAAAAAAAAACTTTTTATGTTCCTCAGCACCCTTAAGGAGCCACAAGGATAATACAGAGAGATGCATATGCATCAATTTTAAATTAAATATCACTTTTTGTTTATAGCAATCATTAGACATAAGAATTTATCATTGTAAGATTTCTGTGACAATACTAATATTTATAATCTTTCTTCATATTTGGAACATTTTTGTAAACTGTGCAATGAGAAAACAAGAGGTGTTTTTATTTAAAGCCCTTAACATGGTTATACAGGTGATATGAGTTGTATTAATTATTCATATGTATATCATCGGTGGTATGTGCCAGTGTCAATATGTTAATTGAGCCACTGAAGAAAGTTTCAAACGAATAAACCACTAGCAAGATATTATTTTTATATAGGCTTCTGATTCCTCAGTTTTCCACTTTAAAAAAAATGGTTCTCAATAAAGAATTTCAAATCCTATCTTTTGTTCTGATATACTTACCATTGAGAATTAAGGTAGGAATTGTTTATGATGATATAATGTATGCTGAAAGTCACATAGTTCTGGAGATCGCGTATATTTTTTCAAGGGGGTAACCATGTTATTTGTATTACCTTTTAAGAGGTATTTTTTAGGCTTAAAAGACAAATTTATTGTACTAAGGACTTAAATAAGAAGAAACATAAATATTTTATCCAGCAAAAGAGGAAGATGGATGTTCTTATCAAAGTGCAAGTCACAGAGAATTAAAGTTCTTTTCTAAATATAAATTATTTTATTTAAAGAACATTATCAGATAGTTCACAGTTGATCATAATACATTTATTTCCAGATAAATGTAAAATAAATTATTAAAAATGTAAAAGAG
>PVKC010039858.1:0-12458 GCA_004027635.1 Crocidura indochinensis | reverse complement strand
CATCATCTTAGCCTTCCTCCACGCAGGCACAATTTTATCTCATATTGCTTCTAACAGCATAAAAGCAAATGAAATTATTAAAATTTAGATCATTAAAATTTAGGTTGATTTTAAACAATTGTTACATCTCTCCAAGGTGTTGCTAGAGTCAGTGTTTAAGTATTTACTGGACTGTGGTTGCTGCCAATTAAGCCTTCTTCTGTGTTACTGTTTAGGCTCACTGAGTTTGGTAGATTTCTATGGAATTTTCCTATCAGATCTTCAATGATAATACAGGGCTGACACTATTACAAAATATTAAGGTGTTGCTTGGCTGCTCAGTCCAGTATTTATAGATCTAAAACAAATTTGATCACTTGGCAGTTTGATAAGATAAGACTAAGTCATGGAGCTGAGCTTTCTTTTCTTTTTTTTTTTTTCAGATGGTGTAGGGATGGCTTTGAGCTACTGTAGTTCATACAGAAAGAGGAATGTGCCTCTTCCCTTTCTGAAAATGCCAGAGTCATCAGTCCAGCCCAGACCTGGGAAATATCAGTAGCCATTATTTTCTTTTGGCTTCAAATATAATAAAACATTTGCCAATGTGTATGGTTACATTCAAAAGGATATAGAGATATCTGTGGCAGTTAGAAGTAATAAATGTTCTGTGGCAGCAGCTTTTCCATACATTAATGGTAGTGAACATGCCAGTAATTTTGTATGTTAAAACCATATATATTATAGGGATGGAGAGATAGTAAATCAGATAGGACACTTACCTGGATTCAATCCCCAACATCTCATATATTCCCCTAAGCACCACCATGAATGACCCCTGTGCATTGTTGAGTGTGGCCCCCAAACAAACTAAAAGACCAACAATTAAAGCTATGCATGTAACACTATTATAACCATGTTACTTAAGTTATGATCATTTTTTTTAATGGCTATTTATAGGGCCTGGAATGATTATACAACAAGCCTTGCCTTGCATGCAGCTAATCTGGATTCAGTCCCTGGCTTCCCATATGGTCCCTTGAATATAACCAAGAGTGATTCCTGAGCATAGAGCCAGGAGTAACCCCTGAGCATTACTGGGAGTAGCCCCTAAACAAACAAAAAATGGCAATTTATACTTTCAGGGAGATAGAAGGTAGCAACAGGAAGTAAAACATGAGATAAAACATAAAAGAGCCATAAAGAAATTCCAACCACCTTGGAAGCAATACACAAGAATCTAGAATCTGGGAGAATTTAGAATGAGGAGTGTTGGATCAAAAATAAGTAAAATTAGTAAATTATTAGAAAGTATAGAGATTAAGGTACAAGTGATCGATGCGGCTGATCCTGATTCAAATCCACATGGTCTCTGGGCATAATTGTGTATAGTCCTGGTGAGCTCTGATTACTGCTGGTTATGACCCTTGAGACCCCAGAGCACCATCTATGTGGCCTGCGTCTCTCGGTACTGTAGGTCTGAGATCAACACTACAGCCCTGGATCCTAGCATTAAACTGCTAGCCTCACTGGTTGAGAATTGCCAGGAGGGTGTCACTTAACCTCCTGACATCACTTGAAAAGTCTCCCCATAAGGAAAATCTTAGGTTAGAGACAGCTATAAATGGTCTGAGCTTATGGTTTCTGTAAAAATACCTGTGTATGATCCCTGGTACTGCATGGACCCCTCCCCTCAATCTCCCTCAAACAATCCCTGTCACTACCAGGTATGTCCCCAAGGACCCCCACTCTCAACCCTCAATCTTAGGTACAAAAATAAAATTGTATAGACCAACTCGTGGATGAAATATGTGTATCCATCCATCCACATCCTTAGACGTCTAATTACACACTAGGGTTATATATTTAATTAATTAAAACTCATTCTTAATTATTCTGTTTTTCTTTTTTTGTTTTTGTTTTTTGTTTTTGGGCCACACCCGGTGACGCTCAGGGGTTACTCCTGGCTATTCACTTAGAAATCGCTCCTGGCAGGCACGGGGGACCATATGGGGAACCGGGGGATCAAACCACGGTCCGTTAGGTTACCGCAGGCAAGGCAGGCACCTTACCTCCAGCGCCACCACCCGGCCCCCATTATTCTGTTTTTCTGATTTTACAAAAGACAAAATGAATTTGAGACTTGACGGAGGTTACCCCGTTAATGGGTGCTAGAGTTGGCAATCCAAAGACTATTCTGTGAGTGTCTCAGAACTCAGCCTCCGTCCTGTCCTGTGCTGCCCTTAATTGTGCTTTATGAGAGTTGCAAGAGGCAGATCACACCTCCTGGAGCTGCATTAAATTGATTTCATTGCATCTCTGTACATGTGTACCCATGGCTGTGAAAGCAAAGCAAAGTATTGATTTTGTTACAAATAAATGAGCTTTTAGATTAATTTGCAAGAAATCAATGAATACTAGGAATCAGTTGAGTATATTCAAATAGTATTTAAAAATTCAATAAATGGACCAGAGAAATAGAACTGCAGGTAAGGTGCTTGTACTTGGCTGACCCAGGTTTCATCTCTCTAGCACCTCATATAATCCTCTAAGCACACCAGGAATTATCTTTGAGCACAGAGCCAGGAGTAAGCCTAGAGTACTGCCAGGAATGGCCAATGCCACCCCCCCAAAAATTCAATTAAAAAGTTGTACTTGATAAGTAATGAACTGAAATTTCTAAGTTAAAATTTTTATTTAAAAATGGAATCAATTAAAAAATGGAAAATTAATTCAAATTCAATTTAAAAATTTTACTTAATATGTAATAAACTTAAATTTTTTAAACTTAATTTTTAATAAATTCTGGTAAAAAGAATCCAGAAGCACATAAGATAATCTACACACTGTGAAAAGTTAATTTTATGTCATGAGTAATGCAAATTATATTTGCATTAGGAAGTCTATTAATGTACTTATTTATCATATCAGTACACTTTCAAAAAGGTACAAAACTGTTCAATATAATTTTCTTATATAACTTAAATGTCACAAGACTCACACTTCCTGATTTCAAAACCTAAAATACTAAGGTACCTCCTGCTTCTCCCAGCACTTAGCCGGAAATAGCTCCTGAGTACTCACAGATGTGACCAAAAATGAAAGAAAGAAACACACACACACACACAGAGGTAATTGTGTTTACAAATAATTTATTTGTTAAGGGACTTGTATTTGGAGAGACTCTAATAATAATTAAAATAACTAAATTAAAAAATTTGGGTCCAGCCAGAGAGATAGCACAGCAGTAGGGTGTTTCCCTTGCACACAGCTGACCCAGGATGGACCTGGGTTTGATTCCTGGCATCCCATACGGCCCCCCAAGCGATTTCTGAGAGCAGAGCCAGGATTAACCCATGAGCACAGCCAGGTGTGCCCCCCTCCCCAATAAAAACTAGGTCCACATATGAATAGTTGAGGGGGTTAGAAGAGTGAAAAAGATTGAGAAAGTAAGGTGAGTTCTACTACATTGGAAGAATAAAAAACAAAAATTTTATTGTCTCAGGAGACACAGGAAAAAGATTTGACAAAATCTGAATTATGAAAACACTCAAAATACTAGAAATAGAATAACATCATACAGTGTATCTGCCTTAAAAGTCAAAGCTAATATTATACTTAAATGGTAAAAGTCTAGAATATTTCTCCCAAGATCAGGAATAAAACAAAATTATCTACTCTTGCACTTGATTCATTGTTATTCTGAAGGTTGTAGTCTGTGAAGGGTTTTTTGTTTTGTTTTTAAAAATATTTTATTGAAACCATTGTGATTTACAAAATCCTTCTTAGTTGGTTTTGGGACCACACCTGGCTGTGCTCACGGATTACTCCTGGCTATCTGCTCAGAAATAGCTCCTGGCAGGCACAGGGGACCATATGGGACGCCAGGATTCCAACCAACCACCTTAGGTCCTGGATCAGCTGCTTGGAAGGCAAACACCGCTGTGCTATCTCTTCGGCCCCTTAAATCTCTCTTAGTTGAGTTTCAGACACTTGACTTGCATGTAGCTGAGTTCAGTCTCTGGAATCCCAAATTGGCCCCCAGCATTACACCACCAGGTGTGATCCCTTATCAGAGAGCCAGGAGTAAGTTCTGAGCACTACTGGATGTGTCCCTGCCAAAAAAAATAATCGAAATAGAAGATATCCAAAATTATGGAGTAAGTCAAATTTGTAGATGTCATGATATTTTAAATAGAATCCACTAAAGGGGCTGGTTAAGGCATTTGCCTTGCATGCGGCCAAACAGGAAGGACTCGGTTCGATTCCCAGCTTCCCATATGGTCCCTTGCGCCTTCCAGGAGCAACTTCTGAGCACAGAGCCAGAAGTACCCCTGAGCGCCACCAGGACTGACTCAAAAACAAACAAACAAAAATATAGAATTCACTAAAATATGATACTATAAACTTTAGTAAGATTCCAACATATAAGCAGTATATAAAAATAATTATGTTCCCATTCAATAGCAATGAAGAAACCAAAATGAAATGAACAATACCCTTTGTGATAACTACAAAAGGAATACAATACTTATGAATAAATTTAACAAAAGCAGTATAAAAGTTTAGTCATGTTCAGGAATTGAAGGACTATTTTTAAGATAAGCATACTTGACATATGTTTAATATGATAGTTTTTCTGATAGAACTTACTGGAGAAACTGGGGCCGGGTGGTGGCGCTGGAGGTAAGGTGCCTGCCTTGCCTGCGCTAACCTAGGACAGACCACAGTTCGATCCCCCGGTTCCCCATATGGTCCCCCGTGCCTGCCAGGAGCGACTTCTGAGCGAATAGCCAGGAGTAACCCCTGAGCGTCACCGGGTGTGGCCCAAAAACCAAAAATCTGGAGACCTGGAAAAGCATTTTGATTAAGAAAACCTTCAGAGTTCAGGATCCTGTGCGATAGTGCAGCGGTAGGGCGTTTGCCTTGCATGCAGCTGACCCAGGATGGACTGTAGTTTGATCTCCTGGCATCCCATATGGTCCCCTAAGCAAGGGGTGATTTCTGAGTGCATAGCCAGGAGTAACCCCTGAGCATCACTGGGTGTGGCCCAAAAACCCAACAACAACAAACAACAGAGTTTCTTTTTTTTTGTTTGTTTTGTTTTGTTTTTGGGGGTCACACCCGGCAGCGCTCAGGGGTTACTCCTGACTCTATGCTCAGAAATCACTTCTGGCAGGCTCAGTGGACCATATGGGATGCCGGGATTTGAACCACCATTCTTCTACATGCAAGGCAAACGCCTTACCTCCATGCTGTCTCTCCGGCCCCACCTTCAGAGTTCTTAGGAAAGGTTGCAAGACTCACAATTCTTGATTTCAAAACTTAAAGTAAAATAAATAAATAAATAAATAAATAAATAAAACCTTAAAGTACTCAGGTACCTCCTGATTCTCCTTGCTCCCTCCCTGCTGGAAACGACCCTGAGCATTCATGAGTTTGACAAAAAATGAAAGAAAGTCAACACGTCCACACACACACTCACAAATGGGAGACTGTGTTTATAAATAATTTATTTGTAAAGGGACTTGTCTTTAGAAAAACTAATTTAAAATAAATCAATAAAATTGACATCCACACATGGTATGGAGGAGGTGAGAGGGTGGGTAGAGTAGCATATGTAATGCTAGAGATTGGTTTCATGACTTCTTACATGCCCGGCGTGCATGTGCATACTCATTGAGCATTTCTTCAGCCCAACCTTGTTTTTCATATGGGCAAAGGTCTTAAACAGGCATTCCTCCAAAATAAGCACCCCAAAGGTGATTAACTACCAGGAGATGAATAAAGTATGAGGGAGACGCAAATCAAAAACACAGTAAAAACACCATTGCACCCACTAGCAAAGCTTTAAAAGGAAGACATAATAAATGTTTACAAGGATGTGGATGGAGATTCTGGGGCCTTTCTACCCTGCTAGTAGAAATGTAACTGACTGTATCACCTCTAAATTAGTTAACAATAACTAAGAAATTATGATTTAGCACTTCAGCTAAGTATATATACTCAAGAAGAATGAAATAACATCTACACAAAAATTTATACATAAATGGGGATAACTACATTTTCCACATAGCCAGAAGATAGAAAAATAAAACCCAAATGCCAGCCCACAGGTTTATGAATAAGCAAATGCCGTATATCCTTAAAATGAAAAATTACACTGCTATTTTGAAAGGAATTACTGAAATATGCTGCTACATAGATGAACCTTGGAAGCATACAAAATGGAAGAAGCCAGGCTCAAAGAGATACATTTGACCTCATTAATATGAAATGTTCCATCAGGAGAGCCAGAAAGTGATTAGTGATCGCCCAGGGCCAGAGAGAGACCATGATAGATATGTAGTATGACAGCTCAGGAGTGTGAATTTCTTCTTGGGAGTAATGGAAATGTTCTAAAATTAGTGGTGCGTAACTCTGAATGTAATACAAGCCATTAAACTGTACTCTTTTAAGTGGGTAAATTGTATTATGGGAAGTCTATCTCAGTAAAAGTTAAAAAAATTAATGTGTCCTTTCCAAAACCTATGGCATAGACCAAATTCTCTCCTAACCCACTAGAAGCATGCTAGAATGATGCTCTCCAATGGAACTTTTTTTTTTTTTTTTTTTTTTTGGTTTTTGGTTTTTGGGTCACACCCAGCAGTGCTCAGGGGTTACGCCTGGCTCCATGCTCAGAAATTGCTCCTGGCAGGCATGGGGGACCATATGGGGCACCAGGATTCGAACCGATGACCTTTTGCATGAAAGGCAAACGCCTTACCTCCATGCTATCTCCCGGGCCCCTCCAATGGAACTTTCTGTGTTTGCAAATATCCTAGACCTCTGTCAAATACATGTAGGAATTAAGGACCTGAATTTTAATTTTTATTGATTTATTGGTTTGGGGACAACATCTGGCAGTATTCAGGGGTTACTCTTAGTTCTGTGCTCCTGGAAGTCTCAGGATACTGTGTGAGGTGCCAGTGTTGAACCTGAGTCAGCTGCATGCAAGCAAGTACTATCTCTGCAGCCCCCTGAATTTCTATTTTTAATTCAATATTTTTGCTGGCACTGGCAGCTAAAGGCAGCGAGGCTGTGGAAGCATATCCTTGACGAAAGTTTGCTATTACTGCTGTTGAAATCTGACATTGTGTTGGAAACTTCTCTCCCTCGGCACTCACACTATTTTGTTGGGGAGACCCTTCTTATCTTCAGGATACAGCACTCCTCCCTCCCTCTCTGTCTATGTTTCCACTTTACTTCTTATACTTGTGTGTGTGTGTGTGTGTGTGTGTGTGTGTGTGTGTGTGTGTGTGTGTGTGTGTGTGTCACACTCAGCAGCGCTCAGGGGTTACTCCTGGCTCTGCTCAGATATCACTCCTGGCAGGCTCAGGGGACCATATGGGATGCCAGGATTCAAACCACCGCCTGTTCTGGATAGGCTGCATGCAAGGCAAATGCCCTTCCTCTATGCTATCTCTCCTTCCCTTATACTTTACTTCTTATACTTTTTATATATTCTCTTCTCCCTTTGTTCTAGGTTATCAACTCTAGAATCAACTCTAGAATGACAGGTAGACATGTTTGCCCTTTTTATTCCCTGAACACTTCTCAGCAAATGTATGCTTAGTACTTAAGGGTGGTCAACACAAAATAGGTTGATGTAAAAAAGAGCCCATTAGAAGAAACACAGAATTCAATGGTTTTGGCAGAAGCTTCCAATTCCTCTTAATTGATAACTTTTCTTGAATAGTCATTTTCTTTCCTTTAAAAAAATGCAGTATTCTTTCCCATTGAAACATTACCTTTTTGAGATCAAGGACTCAATTTTTAGATCCTTTTGTTTCCCTAGTAAGTATCAACTTTAGTGATGAGGAAAGGGGATGTTTTTATTTGCTTAAAAGCACTTTTTCTTTTCATCTTTTTTTTTGCTTGTGCCAACATGTTTTACTGTTATTGCCTTATTTTCGTGATGTTACAGAATTTGTATATCTTTTGCATACTCTTGCACAAGCAAGGAGTCTTTAAAATAAATTGGATTTATTTGCAAATTATAACGTTAATAGTTGTCAGACTAAAATATGCTTCCTTGTGGCCCAGTGGGAGAACTGTCACTTTGGTAGTGTCTAACTGACTCACAAGTGTTGCTTGTAACAATGACATGTCATGACTTTAATAAACTCTGAGGCAAGAATCATTCCATTCTAACAGATGGACATGAATTTCACCAGACAATGAACCATATATGTGCACTCAGAATATGTTTGCTGAGGGCATGATTTTCATTACAGAATTTGAAGAACAGCTGTCTTACCATGAGCTACTGTTTCTTGGTGAGATGATTTGTTAACTTAATTCCAAAACAGATTACATTAATAAAGTTATTCTTTCAATGAATTCCTCACTACCAGCAGCTTAATTATCGGAAGAACAATTGTTGTGAACAAAAGTTATTTACATGAGCTTTTTTAAAAACTGGCACTTTTTTTTGTGTGTGTGGGTTTGGTGTTACTTTTTAATTTTTTTTTCTTACTTCATTTTGGGGGGAGAGATATTCATAGCCAGTAATGCTTGGAGTTACCCCTGGATCTGACCTCAGAGATTACTCCTGGCTGTGCTTGGGAACCATTTGGGATGCTGGTGATCAAAACTAGGGGAGCAGTATGCAAGGCAAGTGCCTTTCCTGCTGTACTATGTGTCTGGCCAGTTGGTATTATTTTATTATTTTATTTTTATTTTTTGTTTGTTTTTTGATCTTACCCAGTGACGCTCTGGAGTTACCTCTGGCTATGCACTCAGAAATTGCTCTTGGCTCTGGGGACCATCTGGGGTACCAGGAATCAAACCCAGGTTTGTCCTGGGTCATCCGTGTGCAAGGCAAAGCCCGAACACTGTGCTATCACTTTGGCCCCGATTTATTTTATTTTTAAGGGCTTATTTTGTGTATGACCACAAGATGAAAATCACAATTGTAACCAATTACGGGTGGGTTTTTTTTATACTTTTTTCCTTTTAACCCTTCAATTAAATTGCTGCACATACTATTTAATAGTTTTTTGCTTACAGATTCTTAAAAATGCAATTCTTGTGTCTTTCTTCTTGATATTTTTTCAGTCTCACAGCATTGCTTTCCTTGTAGAACTTTTGCAAATTAAAGTATGAATTACATGTTTATTTTGCATTCTTTAGAGGTAACTTCTATTAGTGTACATTTTCATTGGCATGATCCACCAGGCAAAGTATAAATTGCTGTAAAACTGGAAAAGTGTTTGAATGAATAAAGCAGATGTTCTCTTAGCATGAAGCAGATGTAAAACTTGCAAGTGTCTGTCTAATAAAGTATAGCATTTGGTTCTATACAGCTGGTGCCAAGATTACCAATTAATCATGTTTGAATGCATTTTTACTAATTAGGTCCCCCTCTGTTCTTTATACATTCTGGGTATATTAAAGAGAGGGGCGGGGCACAGATGCTTCTACTTTTGGTACTTATGGCAATGGTTTTCCTTTTTCCCATCTTTATGAAGTCAGCCCTCTTTTATTTTTTGAAATGTTTGCGATATGAAACCCCTACAAGTGAATGTCTGAGTTGGTGCTCCAGTTTGATTGGGATGTTTGATATATCAGAATGTTCTGTTGCAGGCAGCCCTACTTTGAACACTTAAAGCAGTTGGAGAGAAGAAAGGAGTGTAATTAAACCTAATGTTTTCATTTTTTTATTTTCATGACAGAAGCTAATGTCTGCTCAGCTAAAGTCAGTTCATCACTTTTGTAGTTACTTGACCAAAGAGAAATTTGAGCATTCTAAAAACAAGCAATATCAAAAATAAAAGAGCACTTTCCCCCTCAAAGATTCAAAATTAAGTACTTAACACGACTTCTAAGAAAAGGTGCCTTTACAGCTATGAAAATTAAAAACACAGCACCTGGGGGCTGGAGTGATGATGCAGCAATAGAATGTTTGCCTTGCATGCAGCTGACCCAGGACAAACTGTTATTCGATCCACCCCCCCACCCCCAATGTGGTCTCCCAAGCCAAGAGCAATTTTTGAGCGCATAGCCAGGAGTAATCCCTGAACATCGCCGGATGTGGCCCAAAAAACAAAAAACCCACAGCACCTAAATTGAAATTTTTTTTTTTACTTTTTTGGGCCACACCCAGTGATGCTCGGGGGTTACTCCTGACTCTGTGCTCAGAAATCGCTCCTGGCAGCCTCAGGAGACCATATTGGATGCTGGGGATCGAACCCAGGTTGGCCACGTGCAAGACAAACAGCCTAATAACCTACTGCACATTTGTGTTGCTAGCCCATGCACAGGTGACTGCATCTCTCTTGTTAACATCTGCATGTTCATACTTCATACTTGAATGCGGGGTTTTGTACAGGGAGGGGCTCTCTCTGCTGTCAGAGAAGGCCTCTCTCTCTCTTAAGCACTTTACTCCCTCTTTTTTAGCCTCTCCCTCCCCTTCCTCAGAATTTCTAAATAAAACCCATCTCTTCTTCAAAATATAAAAGAAAATTAAAATAATTTATAATAGCAACAGTTATAAAAATGCTACATATGAGGCTGGAGCAATAGTACAGCGATAAAGCATTTGCCTTGCAAGTGGCCCATCCCATATGGTCCCCCAAGCCAGGCGTGATTTCTGAGTGCATAGCCAGGAGTACCCTGAGCCTCACCAGGTGTGGCCCAAAAATTAAATAAATAATAAATTAAAAACCCTACATCAGGGCCGGGCGGTGGCGCTAGAGGTAAGGTGCTTGCGTTAACCTAGGACGGACCACGGTTTGATCCCCCGGTTCCCATATGGTCCCCCAAGCCAGGAGCGACTTCTGAGCAAATAGCCAGGAGTAACCCCCGAGTGTCACTGGGTGTGGCCCCCAAAAAAAAACCCTACATCATTTGATATTGTCCTTTTTTTTTGTTTTTTGTTTTTTTGGGCCACGCCCATTTGATGCTCAGGGGGTTACTCCTGGCTAAGCACTCAGAAATTGCCCCTGGCTTGGGGGGACCATATGGGATGCCGGGGGATCAAACTGCCGTCCTTCCTTGGCTAGCACTTGCAAGGCAGATACCTTACCTCTCACCACCTCACGCCACCTCACCGGCCCCGATATTGTCCCTTTTTTGTTTGTTTCTGGGCCATACCTGGCAGCACCCAGGGGTTATTCCTGACTCTACACTCAGAAATTGTTCCTGGCAGACTCAGGGGACTCTGGGATATCAGGGATTGAACCTGAGTTCATCCATCCCAGGTTGGCCACATGTAAGGCACATGCCCTACCACTGTTATGTCACTCTGGCCCCATAATGTCCTTTTTATAAAGAAAATACATGGATGAATATTTATTTCCAATTGAATTCTCCTGGCCAGGATGATAGTAGTTCAGGTGAGTTTCTGTGAGATCTTGACTTGTATGTTTAGTAAATGCATTTGCCCAACCAGCAATGCCAGCAGACTTCTCTGTAAAATACTAACTAGAACCCAACTGGTTCCCTGTTCCATGGTTGATTTACCCAGAATGCTTGACTGTCTTGCCTTTCTCTCTCCCTCCTTCCATTTGTCTGTCTACCCATTCCTCCTTCTCTCCCTTTTTTCCCTTCACTCTCTCTCCCTTTCTTTCTTCTTCCTTCCCTACTTCCCTTCTTTCCTCCCTCTTTCCCTTTGTCCCTTCCCTTCCTACTTCCATCCAGCCTCCCTTCCTTCCTCAGGGTTTACTTTTGCTTAGCAGTCATTCCTGGCAGTACACTTGACTTTGTGACCTTATATAGTACAACCTTAGTGCCAGGGACCAGTGCTGGAGTTGCAAGGCAAGCACCTTTACCCCTGTATCCTTTCTCTGGCCCTGAATATTTTCTGTGAATGGGAAGTTCATTATATAAGAAGGTTTCCTTTTTTAATTTGTTCTTTGCTGCAGTGCTCTCTTGTGGCTTAGTGCTTGGGGGCCATGTAGTGCTGAGGATCAAAATTGGGCCTCTCAATAGCAAAGCATGATTTCCAGCCTTTTGAACTATTTTTCTGTTCCACTTCCTTTAAAAAATAGAGTCCACAGCAAATGAGGCATCATAGTGCTTCAAGGCCAATAATAATTAGAACTAATTTTTTTCCTCAGAAAATAAATCGATTTAGTTTTTATTAAATTTTCTCCTGATAAAATGGGAATGTGGATCCACTATAACATGGAGAACTATAGATGGAAATGCATTTAGATAATATTTTGCAGAATCTAAACCTAGGGGTTTTTTTTTTTGACCACTTGTTTAAAATAACTCACTAACATAGAAATGTTTTTATACTACTGTGTAGATGACATAAAGGTTCTGAATACTAATAAAATTATTTCTGAAAATCTCCCCATCCTTATTAACAGTTGCTTTCTTATTTTATCAGTCATTTAAATTTCAAATTTTGTGAAAGCATCTTGAAACCAAATTGACTAATAGTTATTACTTTAAAATTTCCCCAAAGATTGAATATTTATCCAAAAGCAGCT
>PVKC010039857.1:0-12462 GCA_004027635.1 Crocidura indochinensis | reverse complement strand
ATGGCTCATCTCGGGGGTCTTTGTCCTCTTCAGGCGCCCCTTGTCCATCTGGGAAATTCTGCATTTCCTCGTGTATTTGTCCAGACCTGGTCTCTAAAAGCCCATCTTCAGGATCCTCTGAATGGGGCATCTCTACAACTTAGAGAATTGGGTGTCTCTATATATGGCCGGTATCGCCATCTATGTAGACACCCTCCGGGAGTTTTATGAAGCCTTTTTGATTTATGTTATGAGCCTCTTAATGAACTTCTTAAAGGCCCAATACCCAAACCATGAAGCCATCCTGTAGAAAAAAGAGTAACAAAGGTTTTCATTTCCCTTCTGCTGGAGTCCCCCATGCCCCACTGGAGAGAGATTGTTTTTTGGATGCAAGCTGGGGGTGCTGCAATATATCATCATCAGACTCCAGCATAGTCATTGCTAGCAACTGTGAGATCTTCTAGGTTTACAAAGAAGGAACCTTCAGCTTGTCCAGTGCTTGGCTGTCATTGTCAACGATGCTTCACAGGCCATTGCTCTATATGCCCTGTGATTATTTTGCAAAGCCCTGAAGACTGAGCTGAGAGCCATCCAGCCTGTGGGGAAGTTTGTGTCAAGCTTGTGATATTCGTGAAACACTGGCCATGAAAGAAGTGGCATGTGATTTCCCGAAGATCCACCAGGGACTGGCAAACACCAGAGGCTTTGGCACCAAACTACACAAACTGCAAAACTTTGCCATCATTATGAAGATGTTCATGGCTGCCATAGCTTTCCATTACAGCTACTCCGACAGTCCTCATATGGCAGAGCAAATAAGAGGCACATTTTGGTTATGGCTTCCTACTGGCTTTGTTCGCCCTCTCATGTGGCTGACGCCATCTGCTTGAACAGGCAACTCTGAAGAAGACTTCAGTCCTCAGCATGGTGCAATCAGGTTTTCATTTGCCTTCTGCTACTGCCCCCCGTGCCCCACTGGAGATAAATGTTATTCAGATGCAAGCTGGGGGTGCTGCAATGTATCACCCTCAGACTCTTGAGCACTGTCGTTGCTAGCAACTGTGAGTTCTTCCAGTTTACAAAGAAGGAACCTTCAGCTTGTCCAGTGCTTGGCTGTAGTGCTTGGTCATTGTCAATGGTGCTTCACAGGTCATTGCTCTATATGCCCTCTGAGCATTTTACAAAGCCCTGAACAAGGAGCTAGAGTTATCCAGCCTGTGAGGGAGTTTGCTTGTTTGAAGGTTGTCATATTCCTGACATACTGGCAATGGTGGCCATTGCAGGGCTGAAGAAATGACATGTGATTTCCAAAAGCGCCACCTAGGACTGGCACCAGAAGCAGTGGGCACCGAACTGCAGAAATTTGCCAAATGTCTCAAGATGCTCCTGGATGCCGTAACTTTTTATTATAATTACTCCTATAGTTCTCATATGGAAGGGGAAGTAAGCAGTACATTTTGCCTGTGGCTTCCTACTGGCTTCATTTGTCCTCTCATATTGCTGACACCATGTGCTTGAACAGGCAAAGCTGAAGACGACTTCAGTCATAGGCATGGTATAATCAGGTTTTCATTTGCCTTCTGCTGGTGTCCCCATGACCCACTGGAGAGAGATTGTTATTCTGATGCAATGTGGGGGTGCTGCAATATATCATCAGACTCTTCAGCACTGTCATTACTAGGAACTGTGAGTTCTTCCAGGTTTACAAAGAAGGAACCTTCAGCTTGTCCAGTGCTTGGCTGTACTTGGTCATTGTCAACGATGCTTTACAGGTCAGTGCTCGATATGGTCTGTCAGTATTTTACAAAGCCCTGAAGGAGGAGCTAGAGCCGTCCAGCCTGTGGGGAAGTGTGTTTGTGGCAATGCCAGAGACCAAACCCTAATATGGAATACAGCAGGAGAAAGCAGTCTTGGGTGGCCAGAGTATGTAACCTAAGGCATTGGCTAGCCCCAGAGCCCAAAGAAATACCACAGCGTCCTATCAGTCAAGCATTCCAGGAAGCTTATGACATCCTTGAAACTTCACTAACCTTGAGAAGTTCATTTGCTTCTTATGTAAAGATGGCATGTAAAGATTACCCACAAGATGACCTCTGTAGTGCAGGCTGTTTCATCCTGCCTTCTCTCCACCCCTGTAATATCGTGCTTAAAAGGAGCCTGTCTAGCTCAAATAAAGGAACCTTGACAAGCCTCCATTTGCTTGGTTCCCTTCTCCCCCACCCCATTTTCTTTTCAGGCTGAATCCCCTCTGCACCCACAAATAGCAGAGTATTTCAGGACAGGACATGTCAAGCTTGTCATTTTCGAGACATTTTGGCAAGCAGTGCTAATTGCATCTTTGGTGAAATTTGGTATGTCTTCCCAAAACTTCAACTGGGAATGGCAAACAATGGAGGTTGTGGTCTCTGGACTGCAGAAATTTGACCCTTGTATCGAGATGCTCCTGACAGCAGTACCTTTCCATAATAGCTACTCCTACATTCCTCATATGGAAGAGCAACTAAGCGGCACATTTTTCTTATGGCTTCTCAATGGCTTCGTTTGCCCTGTTGTATGGTTGACACCATGTGCTTGAACAGGCAACACTGAAGAATCTAATCCTCATCATAGAGTAATCAGGTTTTCATTTCTCTTCTGTTGGTGTCCCCCATACCCCACTGGAGAGAGATTGTTAATCGGATGCAAGCTCAGGGTGCTGCAATATATCATCATCAGACTCTTCAGCACTTTCATTACTAGGAATTGTGAGTTCTTCCAGGTTTACAAAGAAGGAACCATTAGCTTGTGCAGTGTTTGGCTGTACTTGGTCATTGTCAACGATGCTTCACAGGGTCATTGCTCTATATGCCCTCTGAATATTTACACATCCCTGACGAAGGAGTTAAGACCCATCCAGCCTGTGGGGAAGTTTTATTTTTGTGTCAAGCTTGTGATATTTGTGACATACTGGCAAGTAAGCAGTGTCTATTGTAGGGATTAAGAAATGACATGTGATTTCCCAAAGCTCCACCTGGGACTGGCAAACACCAGAGGCTGTGGTCACCGAATTGCAGAAATTTGCCACCTGTATTGAGATGCTCCTGTCTGTCATAGCTTTCCGTTATAGGTACTCCTATAGTCCACATATAGAAGAGCAAGTAAGTGGCACGTTTTGGTTGTGGCTTCCTACTGACTTTGTTTGCCTTATCATATTGCTGACACCATTGCTTGAAGAGGCAACTCTGAAGACTTCACTCCTCAGTATGGTGCAATTAGATTTTCATTTGCCTTCTGCTGCTGTCCCCCATGCCCCACTTGAGAGAGATTGTTATTTGGAGGTAATCTGGGGGTGCTGCAATATGTTACCCTCAGACTCTTCATTGTCATTGCTAGCAACTGCGAGTTTTTCCAGGTTTACAAGGAAGGAATCTTCAACTTTTCCGGTGCTTGACTGTTCTTGGGCATTGTTAAAGATGTTTCACAGTCACATTGCTCTATATGGCCTGTGAGAATTTGTAAAAAAAAGCCCTAAAGGAGGAACTGAAACCCATCCAGCCTGTGTGGAAGTTTGTTTTTGTCAAGCTTGTCAAATTATTGTCATACTGGCAAGCAGTGCTAATTGCAGTTTTGGTGAAATTTGGTATGATTTCCAAAAACTTCACCTGGGAATGTCAAACAGCAGAGGCAGTGGCCACTGGGCTCCACCCGTTTTAAGAGATTTGTTGCTGCAATAGAGCTTTCCACTATATCTATTCCTTCATGCCTATATGAAAGGCCAAGACAGAGGAACATGGTGACCATCAACAATGTGTCAGGTCTTTGCTATCAATTGTTCCATAAAGGTATTTTACAAAATATAAGAGAAGCTGAGATGCATCCCACCCATGGAGAAATTTGTGTGAAGCTTCTGTTTTTTGGTGACATTCTGGCCATCAGTCGTGATTGCTTTGTTGGTGAAAATGGATGTAATTTCAAAAAAAAATATTCCACCTGGGAAGACAGAAAGCAGAGTCAATGGCTAATAGACTGCAGGATTTCATAATTTTGTATTGAAATATTTATTGCTGTCATAGCCCACCACCATGACTTAACCAATACATGTTATATGGCAATTCAAGGACAAGGGTTATTCTGGTCTTTGTTCCTAAATACTGGTAGTATCTGATATGAAACCTGACATGTCTAAGAAAACAAAGAACTTTCGAAAATATATAATGGAAAACTCCAAAAATTAAAAAAAATGTCATAGGATGAATATCATCCTGAACTCACAAACATCTTCTTCCCAATACACACTTTCCACCACTTATTTTGTACCACCACAGTTATCTCCACTGGTAACCAGAAAGATCCTAAACACACTCTAACACCATAGACCACACCTACTCTGATTATTGAGTTACCTGATGACCTATAAAATGACACAGCAGGACATGTTCATGGAAGAACCTGAACCTCCCGAATCCATGTTCGGAGTACTACATACTTTTATAGCTTACTAATGGCTTTGTTGCCCCTGTCCCATTTCTGGGGACCATGTACTTGGACAGGCAACTGTGAAGAAGTCTTTAATTCTCAGAATGGTGCAATCGAGTACAAGTGCAAGTTCTTACTAGAGCAATTTGGGTTGGTCTGGTCTGCCACGAGTGAAGCTCCCACAGTCTGGGCAAGCCACAGGAGTCAGTCCAAACTCTGCCCTTAGGAGCTGAGTGGGGCAGGCAAGAGGAGGTACTGCACAGGGTGAGTGAGAATGAGAGAGCAGAGCTCCTGCTGTAGGGTTTAGGGATGGGGAGAAAGACTGCTGGAAGCTGCTCAAGCTGATTCTCTTTTATTTATTTATTTATTTATTTATTTATTTATTTATTTATTTATTGTTTTGGGGTCACATCCGGCAGCGCTCAGGGGTTACTCCTGGCTCCATGCTCAGAAATTGCTCCTGGCAGGCACGGGGGACCATATGGGGCACCGGGATTCGAACCTGATGACCTTTTGCATGAAAGGCAAACGCCTTACCTCCATGCTATCTCCCGGGCCCCTCAAGCTGATTCTTATGGAAGTGAATAGAGTTAGCAAAACAATTTGCTTACTGTTTCAGCCCAGAGAAGAGGGTGTGTGGTGATGCTAAGAAATCTCCCAGTCAAGGCATTGAATAGTGAGAAGGTGCTCTAATGGATTTCCTAATGGATCACACTATAAAGCTCTTTAGGCAAAAGGAAGTTTGTAGCACCTAGAGGCAGGGTAGGGAGAGGGAGGGTTGGAAGAAGAGAGAGAGGAGTTGGAGGGAAAAGGAGAGAAAGGGAGAAGGAAAGAGAGAAATAAGGGAAGAGAGATAGATGGAGGGAGGAGAAGAGGAAGGGAGGGAGGAGGGATGGGTTTGGGACCAGGTAAGTTCAGATTGAGGGCAAGGTAAAGGGAACAGGTATTTTTTTGTAACATGAAAGTATATAGAGCCAAACGTCTGTACTAACCAGGGAGAAAAGGCATAGGTAGTGGTAGAAGCAGTTCAATCTGATCTCCCCAACTGTCTCTTCCAACTGCCAACAACTCTCCACAAGTCTTGTAGGGGGGTTCGGGGGTTGGGTGGAGTGCTAGGGCCTTACTTAAAGGGGCAGACCCTTCTTATGGATGGTTGATGCTAGGCTATAAGACGAGTGTTAAGGAACAGTGCATAAAGTATTATGCACACATGGAAATGTGGAATAGACAAATGCCCAGAAGGGAGAAGGAGACATGAGCACATATGTATTTTTGTAATAATGCATAGAACAGTATTTGCAAATATTAACTATTTACGATCATGGAGTATAATTCATTGATTCCCATGGAATCCTTTTATAACTAATCTATTTTCTATTTTTATAGTTTTTAGTTTAGTGTTCAATGTTTCCTCTTGGTTCCAAAAACTGAGATCACACAGAAACAGTACATATGAATTAGAACAACAGGTGTGGACAGGAAGCATTGTGACTTATAATATACAATGGTGCATGGCTGTAGATAATTATCAGATGTTGTTGGCAGTAGGGGTAGGGTTTGGGCCACACATGCTTTGGGTTTACTCCTGCTCTGCTCAGGGATCACTTGTGGTGGGACCATATGTGGATCTTGGGTCATACTGAGATCAGCCACACAACCTGACCCTTATGTTGTCTCTTCAACAATACACAATTGGCTTTACAGCAAACTACATCTTCAGAATTGTGTGGCTATTAGCAAATAAATTTTCTTTAGTTTCTTTTCCTTTAAAAATGAGTATTTGATCCAGAGTGATAGTGGGGTGGATAGGGCTCTTGCTTTGCACTTGCTCAACCTTGGTTCAATGCCCAGACTCCTCTGAAAACAAGTAGTAAATTTTGCTAACAGGAGTAACCTGAGCACTGCCGGGTGTCCAGTAAAAACAAAATATAAAAATTGAGGATAAAGTATTAAGTGAGGGATATGCTAGAAGGGATCTGCTTAAAATACTTTTGAAGGAGTCTTGTGTGAAGGGAAGGCTAGCAGATTGAGAAATTATTGTGGTAGTTGAGGTGACATCCTTATAGTATATTAATGCCATTTATACTTTGGTGTACAGAGAGGACAATTCTAATGTCATCATAGTGTCCATTTCCTTTCTTTAGGGTCCTTCTGATACTTCTAGCTTATCCCTTCATTTAAATGCCACAGCACTGAGTTGAAAATTGCATTGCAAAATTGCATTTTGTTACCTAGATTTGTATGCATATGCTTAGTTTTTGACTTTGGCTATTTTGAAAACTGTGAACCTTGTAATGCAATTGTTTTTATATTGACAGTTGATGTCTGAAATCAGAGTGAATCAATGAGATTCTTTGGAAAGGAATTTTCACGTGAATCATTATTTTGACACTATTATAATTCTTCTTAAATGAGTCAGTAGCAGTAGAAGCATATTTATTACTGGATATCTCATTTCTGGTGTAGAATTGTAGTGTTCTTTCTAATACAATGGGGCAGTTGCAGTTTCGTGAAGAGTCTTTGGTAAGATGCTAGGTTTGAAACTGAGTCTGCTGCTCAGCATCTGAGAGGCAAATGTTTTCCTTACTTTTTCTTGGGAAGCTTGCCTTGAGATTTTGCAATTTCATTAAAAATTTTTATGCAAACAATGAACTTCTGTGTCAGATGAATTTTATTTTCCCTTTTTTAGCTTTTGAAGCACTTTGGATTTAGTGGTTCGTGCTTGCACGGTTCCTAATTTTTAGGGGTTTACCGCCATATAATGCCGAGGGTTCACTTCTGCTTCAGATTTACTTGTTGGAGCTGAGCAACATGTGGTGCTAGAGATTGAAGCTGGGCCCTGCCTATACAAGAAGTGCCCACCATCCCATGGAGATCGAGCTCTTCCAGTCTTAATTTTTAGTTTGCAAAGGTAGAAACTTTGCTTTGAAAACCTGTATTTTCAGTGAGGACCTTTAAGTAAGTAACCTTTATTTTAAGTAAATCTACAAGTCATTAGTGGTGCTTAGGGATTACTCCCAGCTCTGAAAGTGCATGTTGCTCCTGGCATCTATTGGGGTTAATGGTGGGGTCATGCACCATACTTGGTGCAGGAGATCAACGTTGGGCTAGTCACACCAAAGGCAAGTCTATTGACCCCCTTTGGAATCATTCTGTCCCCACTCTATTTTTTTCTATTTGCAGAATTGTTTTGGCCACACCCCACAGTGATCAGTGCTTCCTTCTGGGTCTGTTTTCAGGGATTGCAGACTTTAGGAACCCTCTGGATTGTTAGAATCAGGCCTCAAGTTCCATAGCCAGGACATTGGAGACACACAGGTCTGGAAGCAAACGTTGATGCAGGAAAGAATCCACACACTCTAAAGAGGGTGAAAGGCTTCAGGAGTTCCAACCCGTAAGCCTTCAGCTCCTAAGTAGCAAGACGCTCAGTGGAAAGTTGGGAAATGCAAGAGAGCATTTTCCTGAAAACAGAGGTATTTATTAAGAAGGAAGAGACCGCATCCAGATGTGGGATGAGGCGGTCTAAATACTAATCCAGGCACTACATTCAAAAATGTTTCCAACCCATGTTTAGCAAGGCATATGCTGAGTGGAATAGCTTCTGATTATTCCGACGTTTCCCCCTAATTGTATTTATAGAAATATATAGAAATATGATGCAAAATAAAGTGATACACATCCCAAGGGAAAGTGAACTTACTGTGGGAAGGCTGGATGTCTCTGTCTATAGAAGATAAAAGGGGTGGCAAAAGAACAGCAGAAGGCACAGCAGAAGTTGGAGAAATACAAAGAAAAAAAACATCTGGCCTCAAAAGCAACTGGGTATCCCTACCCACAGAACTCCTTCCATAACACTGACCACAGGCCCCAGCACATTAAATTGTCTAACTCCAAAGTCTTTTCTTCCAGGTCCCATGAAGGGTTTTCTTCAATCACAGTACTCACTATGCTGTCAGGTTTTAGGGATTGCAGAAATTGCTACTAGTACTGTATATACTAGTACTGTATCCGCATTTTCATCACAACTCAGTCACGATGGCGATGTCTATGCTGAGACCCTGACATCAGGTAGAGCTGAAGCTCTGTTTGGACATACAGATGAGTAGGAAGAGGAATCCAGTCCTGAAGGATTTTAACCTTTGCGATTTAGCTGGATTCTCTGTCAAGATACAGTTTTCTGCATTTTATATTTAGAGTTTTAAAAGTATTGTTGCTACTTTGTAGTTTTTCTTTAACAATAAATATTGAAAAAGATTTAACCTACTAATTCCTCAAATGTGGTTCTTTTTTTGGTTGTATATTTTTATTTTTGAAATTTACCAGTGGCTGCTGTATTTTTTTTTACCTCGGTTTGTACTCGAGTCAGTAAGTTTTCCCAGTCTCAGGGTAAAATGTGTGGGGCTGACTTATTATACTTGGGTCAGCTTATATACTCGATATATACTCGATATACTTATATACTTATATACTCTTATAACTCGAGTATATTTGGTAACTAGCCAATGTCAAATGCAGGATGTCTTGAGGCTACTCTTGACTCTGTTTATCTTACCCCTATTTGTTGAGACAGGGAAATCTGCCCACAGAACATGTCGTTTCCCATTTCCAAGCCTTGGTCAGGGTAGCATGTTAGCCCACCCCAAAGCAGTTTCAGTCATTCTTAGACAATCTCCAATTTTTGAAGCCTATATGCCTTTTATGGTTTCCCTATCAGGCAAGGGATTCCCAGGCTTGACCAAAACAATGTGAAGATCAAGTCAATAGAATATATCAGAAAGTGACTCTGGACTTCTCACCCTCTGTAGGAGTGTCCTGGTAGAGGGAGTCTCTCCAAACCAAGTCAGGGATTTTCATGAGAGTGACTAAAGCCTAAGTCAAATTTTTATGGCCAATGTTCAGAGTGGAAGGTCCCTTGCACCCAAATGGATAATAACTCCTCATAGATAATATTTTCTGATTTTAATGCGTTCATGAAAAAGAATTATGCCACTGGTAGTGGGATTGCAGAAACAAATTATTATGAGCATCTGTGTAAACCGCAGTGTTTCAATCAAGTATGGAATTTAATGAAAGAATTAAGTAAAGCTAGCCTATCAGAAGAAGGAGTAATTCTACTTACCTTTCATATGCCTAGTCCATTTTTGATCACTAGCACAATATAAGATATACCCAAACTTTCCAGGAGTGATCTCTAAATACAGAGCCAGGAGGAAGCTCTGAGCACAATCAGATGTGACCCAAAATAAATAAATAAATATATGAAATATATAATTCAGCAATTCCAGTGCAAAATATCTGAGCAACAACAAAAAGTTCACTATCTCAAAAATATAGATACACGTCTATGCTTACTGTAGCACTACTTATAATAGTCAAGACCTGAAAACAACTTAAATATGCAACAATGGATAACTGGATATACGGAGATCTGAGCTGGGCCAGAGCGATAGCCCAGCAGGTACATGCATTTACCTTGCACTTGACTAGATTCAATGCCTTGCATCCCATATGGTCTCCTGAGCCTGTCCGGAGTGATTTCAAATTACAGAGCCCAGGCGTATTTCCTGAGCTTCACTGGGTGTGGTCTCCAAAAGCGAAATACAACAACAACCAAAATGATGTGAACTCTATCAAATGGAATACAAACATCTATAAAAAATGAATTATATTGAAAACTTGTATGAGAACACAGACAGAACTAGTTATCATTTAAGTGAAACAACAGAATGATCAAGGAAAAGTACTGACTATTCTTATTCAATGTGTGTACATAAAAAGCCAAAGGAATTTAACATTGTCTAAGAACAAATGTTAGACTCTGAACACAGGAACTCAGGTTAGAACTATTAAAGGGGAGTAGAGCATATTGGTCGGGATAATAAAAAGAGGTCATAAAAAGAGGTCAGTGGACATTGGTAGAAAGATACAGGCAACTCAGTGTTGAGCACAGTTTGGTCGTATTGTATGCTTAAAATGAACATCTATAGTCTTGCAAAAGATGTGATAAGTACCTATCATGGGTACTTACATTGCGTGTGTCTGCTGGCTTTTGTTCCCAAAAATATATGTTTTCCCAAAAATATGTTTCCCAAAAATATCTGGAGTATTCCCTGAGCCCAGCATCCTGCACATCTCTGAGTATGGTCAACTTCTAAAATGTTTAAATATAATAAAATAGAATTTGGCTGTCATTTTAATTTGCTAGAATTTGTGTGTAGTCTGTAGAAAAGCAGCGTATTGTCTGGACCCTTCTTGTCTACTTCTTGTCAACACACAAATTCTTAGTCTAAGGAGAACTATTTCACCATTTAACAATGTACCATACTTACCAGTAATGCAAGTGCTCTCATCTTAATTAATTAGATGTTTTTAATTAACTGGAGGTTCTATAACTGTCCCTAAAGTAGAGTTTTTCAATGCTGGAAACATGAAAACAGAATTTTGTTCATCCTGAACAGAACGTTGTTTAATGAAGCCTGCAAAAATGGACTTCGAAAATTCAGTCAAGATAGGATTAAAATTTAGGATATGTATGGGCCAGCCAGTCTGAGACAGAACAGAGTCAAAAGTTAGTAAAATTCAAGCTCCGATGATTTAATAATTTTCTACTCACTCATTCTACAGTCTCAGTTATTTTAGGTTCTATAAATAGTTAATAAAAAAGATCTGTCTTGTATTTTTAATACATTTCCCCACAGACATCAGATATCTTTATGCCTCAAAATATTATAAAGATTATTTTTTACAACCTTTCGAAATGTTGAAAGCTAAATAAATGTTTTTCCTTTGAGAATTTGGAACCGCATTAGGAAAACCTTGAGATAAATGACAAAAAATGATCTTAATTCTAACAGATGCATACATAAAATATAGTCTGCCTCACATATAGCTTTGAATTATAAAATCTTTGGGAAATTAATGGTAGCAGTGTGTTTCCACAATCTTCATTACTTGAGCTTCATATAGAAGTGAGTTTAATATCGCATTATTTTTAAACAAAGGTTGATAATTTGATTTTGTACAAATCTTCGAATATACTTTGTGATACGAAATTACTTCATTGTATAATCCTAGGACTAATTTTTATATAAATATAGAAAAACATGAACAGAGTATGTTTAGAGAGCAAATACTCTACCGCTAATACTTGACAAATTTGTGACTAATAAAAGTATCTTAACTTACTTAAATTTTAAATTTTCATCACCTAATTACAAGAAATACTTAGGATTCTTGAAAATTTCAGAGTAACAGTCGGCATATTATTTGATAAAGTATTGGTGCAAACATTCTTATAGTTACAGCACTAAGTGTGAATAATTAGCATCATTTTTTTGGGGGGGGGGGTCACACCCGGCAGTGCTCAGGGGTTACTCCTGGCTCCATGCTCAGAAATTGCTCCTGGCAGGCACGGGGGACCATATGGGGCACCGGGATTCGAACCGATGACCTTTTGCATGAAAGGCAAACGCCTTACCTCCGTGCCATCTCCCAGGCCCCCTATTAGCATCATTTTTTTTATTTGTTTGGGTTTTTTTTGTTTGTTTGTTTTGTTTGTTTGTTTTTGGGCCACACCCGGTGACGCTCAGGGGTTACTCCTGGCTATTCGCTCAGAAGTCGCTCCTGGCAGGCACAGGGGACCATATGGGGAACCGGGGGATCGAACCGAGGTCGTCCTAGGTTAGCGCAGACACCTTGCCTCCAGAGCCACCGCCCGGCCCCCAGTTAGCATCATTTTAAGAATACTTGGTTATTAATCTTCTGGCAATGGTGTATTTCCTCATGAATTGTAAGTTTTTGTTATTCTGGGGTCAAAGCCACTTATTTTCTGGTATTACTTTTTTTTTTCTGGTATTACTTTTGGCTTGTCTGAAGGATCATTCTTGAAAGGGCTCCAGAGACAATATTAGATGCTAGATATTTTATTTAAAAGTAGACAAATCGAGCTTTATCCTTATTGTATTGTCTTTCTATTCCTTTTGTGTGTATGTGTGTGTGTGTGTGTGTGTGTGGTTTTTGGGTCACACC
>PVKC010039856.1:0-12464 GCA_004027635.1 Crocidura indochinensis | reverse complement strand
GGGTGTGCCTCTGTGCCCAAGCTGGAATCTTCTCCCCTTTTTATAGGGGGGGGGTCAGCTGAGCAACAATGAAACCTTAGGTCTCAGCATACACACTTCCCCACGCTTCAGAAATATCACCACAATACATGCACCCCATGAGCTTCTTCTGCAAATATTCTTCTTTTTTGCTATGCGCTCAGAAGTCGCTCCTGGCTTGGGGGACCATATGGGAAACCAGGGGATCGAACCGCGGTCCGTCCTAGGCTAGCGCAGGCAAGGCAGGCACCTTACCTTCAGCGCCACCACCCGGCAAGTGCAAATCCTCTTTCTTCTAGAAATTTGTTGCCTTTTCTTTTCATTTTGTTCAGGGGGTGGGGCACTCCTGGAGCTGCTTAGGGGACCATATGCACCACTCAGCATCAAACTAACATCAGCAGCTTGCAAAAGCCTGTATTACCTCCCAGTCCTTTAATTTTTTTTATCAGACAAGTAACTGAGAAAAATGACTCTCATATTCAAGCTTTGTTGATTTCACTCCTCCTTTATGTTGACTTGACCTCAACCTCCAAGTGAGTCACCAAAATTTGTACAAGACTCCCCAATTTAAGTCTTGTAATGCCTGGCCCCTGTGGCTAGACAAGACAAATAATTGTAGAAAAAAGAAAGGAAAATCCATGAGCAATTACTGATAAAGTTTTACTCTAGGGGGCAAGGGATGGGTGTGGAGAAAACGCAGGAAAATTTGCATATAGACACAATTCTGCTCTTCAGATTAGCTGCCCAGGCCAGTAACAGTAACATTCTGAACAGTTAAGTCTTTGGTAAATAGAAACTTCAGGCTAAGAATCACTTGCTATGTTGGGATCGGAAAATTAGTACAGCAGATAGAGCTCTTGCCTTGCATGCAGCCAACCCAGTTCAATTCCCCAACACCTTATATGTTCCCCCAAGCACCGCCATAAGAAATTATTGAATGCAGAGCCAGGAGTAACTCCTGGTGTGACCCCAAAACAAGCAACAACAAAAAGAATTACTTACCCAAATCTGGCAGTTCATTTCAACATCACAATGGCATTAAAAAGATCTCCACTCCCCCTTAGTTATGCTGAGAAACCTTAAGAAGCTGCATTATGTCCTTGAGACCACACAGACTGTATAGCCAGATCCCAGAGAGCAGGCTCAGATCTCTGCTGGTTGCTCTTCTTGTGCCACATGGCCCCTCTTTGGGGTCCAACACCCCTTCCCATGACACTTAAAAAAGTTTTGCTCACAATTTTGCTCTTTCTCCTCTTACTTTCCCATCAGGTCACAGACAAGCCAATGAGGAACATTCGATATTTGGACCAGGAGATAATAAACCTCAAAAAAGACCTAAAACGAAGTCGGTGAGTCAGCCATTGGGGAAGGAACAGACTTTGGGTGGTGCCCACTCACCCCAGAAAGGAAGCGGTAGAATATAGGAGGGGAATGTTTTAAGGGTTCTTGGTTCTTGATTGTTCTTGGTTCTTGGTTGGATATTTCCTGAGTCTCTGACCAACAAACTCCCCAGTCTAGTGCTGGCCTGTTGCAGCCTGGAATCCCTTCTACCTTCTCTTCAAGAGGCCAGGTCACTCCAGGGCATTGCCCTCTGCTCTAGAAGTCTTTCCCCTCTTCTGAAAGATGCTTTCTAAGCAGTGTTCAAGGTCCCAGGAATGCTCAGTCAACTGGGCCAGAGGTTCAGTGCTAAGGCCTGAGGAAGTGGATGTTATTTGGGACCTGTGCTGCAGGGAATTGACCAGCAAAGTCTTTCTCCAGGCTGGAGCAATAGATAGCACAATGGGAAGGGCATTTGCCTTGCATGTGGCTGAACTGGATTTAATCTCCAGAATCCCATATGGTTCCCCAAATTCTGCAAGGAGTAATTCATGAATGTGGATCCAGGAAGAATCCCTGAACATTGCCAGGTATGGCCCTAAAACAAAATAAGTAAAATTAAAAAAAATTTAAAGTCTTATTTGGGCCAGGTAGCACAGCGATAGGGTGTTTACCTTGCATATGGCGACCTGGAATGGACCTGGGTTTAATCCCCAGCATTTCACATGGTCCCCCCAGCCAACCAGGAGCGATTTCTGAGTGCAGATTCAGGAGTAATCCATAAGCGTTGCTGTTTGTGGCCCAAAAATCAAATGAAGAGTTTCTCATTCACACACATACACACAAAGGCAGTCATGTATGAAACATATAAATTTATACTGAAAGCCATTGTATTCCAACAAAAGGAACAGCTATTTATAACTCACCACTCCCTTACAATCTTGCATACTTTACTGTTCTTAGGATTATTCAATATTCTTGTATCTATTACGTTTTTGTAACATTTTTATATATGATGTTGTATCTGCTGTTGTATCAGCTACCACAAATCTCATGCCACATCCCTGGACATCATGTTGGCAGCTCCAGGTCAAACAAGATGGGAAAAGAGCTCTAAATTTGGGCCTACTTTTCCCCACCCCCGAAAAGGTCATTTCAGCTCATACCTGGGGACACGCAATTCCAAATGACAAAGACCAATGGTGTCAGAACAGCCAAATGGCCTAAGGTGCCAGACTTAAACTCTGCTTCTAAAATATCATCAAGACAGGGCCAGAGCAATAGCACAGAAGTAGGACATTTGCCTTGCACACAGCTGACCAGGGGGATGGACCTAGGTTTGATTACCAGCATCCCATATGGCCCTCAAACCTGCCAGGAGCAATTTCTACACTTGATCTTAGCCAAAAGGCCGAGAAGCGATCAGGAGCAATTTCTGAGTACAGAGCCAGAAGGAACCCCTGAGTGATGCCAGGTGTGGCCCATCCACCCCAATCATCAAGATAAACCTCACATCAATTTGGTAGACCAGAGATGCCTGGTGTCAGCTGATACATGTTGTGACTTCTCTTGCTCCCTTTGAGTTGACCAAGTAAACCTGTAACACCTGCCACGTGCATTTATCAGGGATCTATGACATCCCATCTGGTTCCCTTGAGCACTATCAGGAGTAATCCCTGAGAGCACAAAACCCAGAGTTAATCCCTAAGAATGGTCAGATGTGCTCCGTGCCCCCCCACAAAAAGAATTTTACATCCTCACCAGATGGTATCAGCCTATCCATTGAAATGTTGCATCTGGCCAGAACCATCTGATCTTGAAGAAACCAGCCGCTGCTCTTTAAAAGACTCACCCCACTTTCCAGGGGATCACTTCAGACAATGAAATCCTCACTGGAGGAACCAATAGTATTGGAGTTCATTCCTTAGCTAAGATGCCACTTGTTCTCTGAAATTCATGTTATCTCTGATGCGACTTTTGCCCACCTGGAGCAAACACATTGACTCTCTTCTTCTCCTAAATTTTTATTTAATATTTCAGCCCCTCTAATAATATGACTGTACTATCTCTAGTTTCACGGCCAATTTACCACGAGGCTAAGATGAAGAAAAATCTAACAGCTTCTCCCCATTGCCTGCTCCAACAGATGTTCAGTGTCGCTAAACAACAGGGTCCACACACACTCGCTGTGTTTCCTCTATGCAAAAGCTGACAGTAGTGTTAACTATCTGTACCCAGCACAGGGCTGCCTTGTGCAGCAGAGGTCATATTCCTTCCCAGGATTAAAAATATAAAATATATAACCAGGTGTTGGGTGAGGCTGCCCCAGACACCACATTTCTGATCCTTCATGGATCATGGGTCTGATGGAGAAGGATAGTATTGGAGAAACAATTCACATGCAGTCAAAGTTTCATCAAAGTCTGCTTGCTTTTATTCCATGGTCTTTCTCTGCCATATGCTTTGCTTCACATGGGCTTCTCTTCTAAGCTTTCTGCTTCTCTCTCTCTCTCTCTCTCTCTCTCTCTCTCACACACACACACACACACACACACACACACACATGCATGCACGCATGCGCGTGCACCAACACTTTTTATTCTAAAATAACCCGTTCCATCACAGATGTGAGTGGTTCTGATCATCCAAGAGGGCTTAGCATCTCCAAAGAATAGGTTAAGGAAACAGGAAGTTGGGGGCAGGGTTACAATGATGGTGCTCTGATTTACATATAATCTATTTATGTATTTTAAGGAGAATAAATATCTTTGCAAGTGACACAGCTGGAATGTGGAACCTGAAGCCACAATCCACCTACAACAGTTTGACTGAGGGGCAGGCCATGGCACATCATAAGTGATGAATGGACTGGCTTCCTTGGCAGACCCCAATGGAGGAAAGACTATGCCATCGTGACTGAGGTCACAAGTAGAAATCACAAAAGAGACTTGGGGACATGATATGAGGTGCCACTTGGTTCCTCGTTAGTCTCTCATGCTCATTCACTATTGTTGTTGTTTTAAACCATAGCTATTGATTTTACAGGTGATCACCCAGATACATCAGGAATTAGTGTTCACATTGGATAAACTATGCTGTGAACAAACACAAGATTCTCACCCTCAGTGAATAAAAGCTAATGAGAGGGACAGGATTGGGGTGTGTTGGATGTATCCTTAGAAGAATAGAAAACAAGATGCTGGGATAGGTTAATGAAGGGGAGCAAGCTGCTTCTTTGGCTCATATGGCTGGAGGTGAAATCTCTGTGAAATTTCTGTCCTGTCAATAGGGGGGAAAACCCTCTGGCTAAAAGGGCCCACCCACACAGAGCTGGGGGAGTGGGTATAGGCAGGGTATTTCTGTGGGAAATTTGATTTTAAGTGCCAGAGTTGGCACCAGTTGGAAATGATGAGAAAGAAGAGAGGAGTGGTGGATGAGAAAGAAGAGAGGAGTGGAGGGAGGAAATGGATGAAATGAAAGAAATAGGCTCAGAGAAAGAGAGAAAGAGAGAAGGGCGGGATTATGCAAGGCCTTGCTTTCATAGTAAATGTTTGAAATTTAATCTCAAGACCACACCAAAAAACTGATGGTTGAATGCAAGTGAGGGACCACTAGTAAAAAAAAACAATTTAGGTAATTTAGGCAATCGCTAGGATTGCACCTGGTGATGTTCATGGGACCATATGTAGTGCCCAGGATCAAATCTGGGTCAGCCATACACAGGCAAGTACATCAACTACTGCACTATTTCTCTGGCTCCCCTTTACAATACTCTTGGGGGGTTAGCTTGCCAACCCCAGAGCCTAACTAAAATGCTTTCCTAGCCCATCAAGACAGAGAACTTAACCAAAAATAGGATACTTTCATCATCTTATCCTGTTTCTTCAACTTTATAAATGAAGTGTAAGTTCACCTTGAAGTTGGCTACGTCTGAGCTGGGTGGAGTTAACTTCTTCCATCTTCTAAAACAAAAAGAGATGAAGCTAATAATTCAATGAAAAGTTAGATCCAGGATGGCAGCTATGAAGCAACAGGGGCGGCTCTGCCATTGCCACCATTTTGTATTCAAGACAGACATCACTAATGGATCACCACACTTACCTAAGCTTGATCTCAGAACTTCTCTCACCCAGCACTTTTAGTGATCACAACTGTTTATCAGGACTATAATTTGTCTGTCACCTCCAAATTAGAAGACTCAAAAGACTTTTTGATACAATTGATACCTGTTAAATTGATTTAAGGGTGTGCATAAAAAAATTCAGCAGTAGGCAGAGACTTGTCCAGATCCCTTTTTGAAGAAGGTTGGTTTTAATGGTGGTATTTAAGAGAGTTGGCAAACCTTCCTGCTGACCTTAGGCATTCACTAACTGCCCTCACTAGCTTTTACCCTTTCATCATTCAACACCAGGATTGTCACATCTAACCCAGAATGTCTTCCTCTGAAAGTTCAAAACTGATTCATTCCACTACCCCCTGCCCCAGACTGACCTTTGACTTGCTTCAAATTCCCAGAATTGTGAGATATCAGGAATTTGTAAGCTGGACACCTGCTTGATTGCAGACAAAATTAAGACTTTTGAATTTCACCATATGAAATAATTCAAAGATCTTCACCTCCCTCCACCTCCCTTCTCATGTTCCCTACCCCATTCACCCTGAAGGCAGTGGATAGATGTTAATGAATTCCTTATATGTTCCATAAAAGCAGACCCTAGGCTCCATCCAGTGCTGATAAACACAGCCTCATATGCAAAGGGCAGGTCGCTGATGCAGGCAAGAAAAAAAAACGAAACAAACAAAAACTGACTACTGTTAATTATATTTAACTTTATTTATTGATTGATTGATTGGTTTGGGGGCCACACCTAGCATAACTCAGGGGTCACTCCTGGCTCCACACTCAGAAATCACCCCTGGGAGGCTGGGGGGCCATATGGGATGCCGGAAATCGAACCAGGTTCCTCCGCAGTCTACTGTATGCAAGTCAAATGCCCTACTGCTGTGCTATTTTTCTGGTCCCAGTTAATTGTATTTTTATCATTCCAGTTTTATTTTTATTTTTTCTCTCTATTTCTGGTGTCTCTCATGTCTTTGACACCTCTTACTAACTCGAGGTTCAGGGTAAGTTTTCTCTGTTTCCCTTGGTCTGCTCTCATGGAAGGCAAATTCTTTTTCTTATGTTTAGAGATGCCACTGCAGATGGCACAGGAGGCATGAGTTTTACCCAAAAGGTCCCATTTTCCAATGGAACCCAAAGACTTCTCCACTCCCTGGACCTTTTGTTACCTCAGGTTTCACAACTTTTCCTAAAGTTCTTTCTCTGTGATAGACCATGTGTTCCCAAAAAGTTGGACTGGGAGAACTCCTAAATTTATGGGATTAAAAACTGTTCTAACCCCAACTCTACCCAATAGTATTTTGAATGACTATGAACAAACTCACTCTGCAAATCTCTGTTTCTTTATCTATGATCCAGGACTAACAAAACCAGTTTACACTGGTGTTGGGGCTTGTGAGACTGTAAATAAATAAAGGAAGGTATGAGGAGACCCATCAAAGAGAGATGCTGAGTTATTTTGGTTTGGAGGCTGCACATAGGGGTCCTTAGGGGTGACACCCAGCTCTGTGTTCTGGTGATGCTCCAGGACTTGAGCTCAGAAGCACACAAAGAACTTTCCATACACTCAGACTGTTAAGTTCTCTCTCCAACCAGACAGTGTTTGTTTCCATTTGGTGGCGACAAAAGTATCTGAAACTATTCATGGGCCTCAACGAAGTTGATGAACTTCTGAGACAAGGAGACAGAGTCCTGCCCCATCTCAGTGAGCGATCTGAGATGGATCATTTCACCTCTTGCAAAATTTAGACTAGGAACACTAGAGGCCTACAGAGCAGAAGAGGTCAGTCTTAGAGGGCCTCAAACTGATAGTGGATGGGAATTCTGGGCTCTGCATTTCTTCTCCTCTGTTCTTAGAGCACCCACAAAGCTAGTGGATTTGAGCACCACTATTCTAAGTCACATGGCACTAGACAGCTGCCTCATTTCCCTGATTCCCAAATTAGAAGTTGCATAAAAGAGCTTTCACGGGTCAGTTGTGAGGATTCAATGAACCAGAATATGAGAAAGCACTTAGAACACCACATGACCGGGATGCAGTGTACCAGAGTGGTGGGGGTGGAGATCAGGCAGTAATAGCATGGAAACCCCCACAAATTCCCGGAATTTGATTCCTAAGAGTGAATGTTTTAGGGACAGTTGAAGAAAATATAATGCAGGTAGTGTGGGGGAAGGGAGAAATGAAAAGTCCATAATAAGGAGCAACGCCAGTCTTACCCTACATTACAGTGGCAGCCATAAAAGGGGTCAGGGGGCATGTCCCAGTCCAGCTGTCATTACAGGGGGCATCATCACCCCTTAAAAGTACATTGATTAATTCCCTTAAAGACATCAACATGCTAGAGTTACCATGAGTACTGGGTTTCCACCCAATCTGAAAGCTTTTCTATTGGGTTTGCGGAATATGACATTACTCTAATGGATGTGACCACAGACTGAAGGATAAAGTGCTAATACACCACTTAGCACTGATGTTGTACACATTAGGCCCAGCCATATTTTTCTCAAGACTTTTTTTTCCCTGGAGTATGACCTCATACAGGAAAGCACTCAAATCACTAAGCATAGAGTTCCATAAATCGCCACATAAGGAACACACACCAGGAAGGAACATGGGCAAATTTCCTACCATCCTAACCCCCTACTTCCCTCCAGGAAGCCTCCCTGGGTCTCTTCTAATCCCACCCTAGCACATCTAAGCTGACTTCTAAAATTCTAATTCTTCTCTCCTATTCGAATACCTTTGAGAGGCGGCTGAACTTGACTTTAATGAAAGTTGGACTTGCTGGTTTTTACTGTGATTCTGTACTTCCTCCATCCTTCTACCTAGCTTCTGTTCACTCTATCTCATTTCTGTGTAGTACAAAAGAAGTCCCATGTAACAATTCTAGTACGGATAGACAAGGGTGATATTCTCTTTGGAGCTGCATTGAATATTCTAAATATTGCTAAAGCTGTGTATGTATTTCTCTTAGGGATATGCCTAAAAGTGGCCTTTCTGGCTGGCATTTATATATGCTCAGCTTCCATGTCCACTTTCAGTTTCCCAAGCCACACATTTTAGAGAAGTTTAAACATACACCAGTAGGACGATCAAGATAATTTATAATGTGTACAAAAGTTGATATAATAGTATAAACCCACATGCTATGATATCTCATGGGATAAACTCTTCATATTTTGGCATATCAGCTTTCAGTATTTGTATGTACCTATGCATTTATATTGCTAAAAAAATGGTCCACACATATCATTTGCTAAGCTACATTTTTGTTGAGCGATAGGCTATGAGCATCTTCCATGTCGATAATGCACCATCCAGAATTTCTGAATTTCTGGTTTTGAACTTCTTAGGACAAAAAGATACAAATCTCTATCAAGACATACAGAATGATATAATGAACCTTAGTACATCCAATGAAGAGTGCAGAGCTCATGATTATCCACTTATAATCAATCTTGTTTCATCATCCCCCAACTGTTAGGAAACTCTTACCATTTTCTGGGTCAATATTCAACTCTCTAGGTATCACATGATTAAATTAAATTAAATTAAAATAGCCACAATTCTTTAATATCAAATATCTATTCAAACTCACCCTCCCTCTTAGCAGTTATATAATATTCCACAGATAAACGCAATCTAATTTATTAAGCCACTTTCCTACATTGAAATTCTTTGCTGCTTTTATTGTGCTTTGCTCTTTTCATCACACTTAACTCACCATTGTTGAAGTTATATCATTTGGTAGTTTAGTTCCTTAGACTATATTCGAAGGGGATGCAGCTTCATAATTTTTATCTTCTGACTGCAGTCCCTTTAGCCTCTTAGTCTCTGAGACCCTTAGTTTCTTTGGTGGGGGGGTTGGGTCACACCCAGTGGTGCTCAGAGGTTACTCCTGGCTCCATGCTCAAAAAACGCTCCTGGCAGGCTCGGGGGACCACATGGGATGCCGGGATTCGAACCACCATCCTTCTGCATGCAAGGCAAATAAATGCCTTACCTCCATGCTATCTCTCTGGCCTGGAGACCCTTAGTTTCTGGTAATGAAAGTGAACTTCTCTCCTAAGCCAAGAGGGAAAAAAGATGTGTGATGCTGAAATAATCCCGAATTAACATTCTGCCCTTTTCATATTGGCATAATCCTCATTAGCACATAGCATCTCCAGGAAAACAATGCAAACATCCAATGTTCTTGAAAGACCCCATTTCCTAGACCTATACCATTCCCAAGCTGAGTCCCGGGCAGAACCAACCTGCATCAGCAACCTTAACTTCTCCCTTCCCTAGTTACTACCCCGAAAAATCTTAGTTCCACTAATTTTTCTTTCCTGGCCCCTCCATAAGTGTTTGTGTGGATGATTTTTCACTTAGATGATCTTACAATGGCACAAATCTATTCACCTTTTCAAGGAAGTTGAAAACTGCCAATTTTTTCCTGAAAAGATTGTACTACCATCGCCCATGCCTTTGTCTGGGTCTTTTCTGCAATATTAACTGACATTTCACAGTCCCAATTTCACTTCAAAGTGAAATAAAATAAGATTGTCTTAAAAAGCCAGAACCTCCACAAGCTTGCCAAGCTCATCTCTGAACACCTGTCGACTGGGCAACACTGAGGCATGCCAGCCCGAAACTCACCTGGCTGCCCACTGTGAAGAAAGAGAATGTCATTTGTCCAACCCACGACCCACATGCAGGCAAAGCAGTAATAATCATTTAAAAAAATAACACACAAACACAAAGACAAGCAGGCCATATAAATCCTGATATTTCAAATATTAATGCTTGTAAATAGAGTTCAGTAGGTGCTTGCTTCCCCATCCATTTCCTCTCAGCTATATCCCCAAGGAGTCTAAGAACCCTTTTTCTTTAAGCATCATTAAGGCAACTTCCCCATCACTTATCTAATGAAGCCACACACACACACAGTAGACACATCCCTGGCTCCACCATGGACATGCCGCAGAATATGGGTACATGAGCCAATGCATGTCTCATGACCCCCACCTGTGGGTTGGAGGCTGATGCTAGAATCTGCCTGGCAGGGTAGAAGTCGTGAGCTAGGAAGCAAAGGTGCTGATTACAGAACCTACAACTACAACAGCTAATCCTCCCAGTCACTGTGTTCTTACCTCACTCCCAACTCCCTGGTGGGGACTCTTGCCATTTTGTAAAGAAGACACTAATCCCTCATGCAAGTAATAGCTAAAGTTGTCTCAGTTCAGGGCTGACTAGAAAATTAGATGCCTGTAAGCATCTGAAATGCATAAGTTCCAAGACTCTTCTTTCCCTTTCAGAAGGGATGAGATGCCTTTCAGAAGTTGACATGATGTAGCAAGTGCTAGCTTTCATCATCACTAGTGTCCTTTGCCTTTCTATTTCTTTTATGTTTTGTTGGTTGTGGGTATTTTGAGGGAAGGCACACTGGAGAGACTCAAAGTTACTCCTGTATTTTCACTGAGCAATGACTCCTGGGAGTGCTCAAAGAACCATATAGGATGTTGGGGATTGAAACTGTGTTGGCTGCATGCAAAGCAAATACTCTTCCATTTCTTTTTTTTTGGGGGGGGGGGTCACACCCAGCAGTGCTCAGGGGTTACTCCTGGCTCAATGCTCAGAAATTGCTCCTGGCAGGCACAGGGGGGCACATGGGGCACCGGGATTCTAACCGATGACCTTTTTGCATGAAAGGCAAATGCCTTACCTCCATGCTATCTCCCGGGCCCCCATTTCTATTATCACTCTGTCCCCACTTTTCTATTGCTTTTACTGTAACTGGAGTCAGAGAAAGACTGGATAAGAGTAGCACCAACCTAGGACCTTTCTCCATATGCATAGTCCCATCTCAGAGGGAGAATAAGCCAGTTCTTCTATGAGGACTATTAATTCTTCTGCACCATGAGTGAGAGAATAATATTTAAGTCAGGTCTCTATTATCTTTCTAGTTAGCTTTAAGGGTTATCCCACAAAATATTCACAGAAAGTCTAGTCTGTCTCTGGAGGAAGAAACTTCAACTTCCCTTTCTCAGCCCACTCCATCCCTTTGAATTTTCTGATAAACTGAATTTTGCTCTTGGGTGTTCATTGGGTAACTTAGACATGCAGAGATGGGGGAAATGTGTGCTTCCTTTGTTCTTGGAGGCCATTGTTTCTCACTTCCACTAGGTGTTGCTGGAGAAAACAAGTCTGCCATGTTCTTCCAGACCTCTCTGGTCCTCCTTTACATACTTCTCCCTGATTCATACCTCCCTAGCTCTTTACAACCTAGAGGTACCTGCTCCAGAGACACTTGGGTCATCTTAAGGCTGGTTACGTAATTTCTCCCCTATGGAAAAACCCAGGCATATCATCAGTCACCTAGTTGGACAGTGATGAGGAGTGAAATGTCTCCCTATAGTCACACCTGGCCTGTCCAGATCAGGAAGTGTCCTGAGACATTTGGCCTTGAGTTTTAACGTGGCAAAACAGGAGCAAAAGACAACTCCAATTTCCAAAAGAAATCTCACAGACTCAATTTTCTGCCTTGGGCTACACAATGCAGGACAACCAAATCAAGGAGTTTGAAAGAGGTTTAGAATAATGCATCTCCATGGTTGGGTTAGAGGCAGGCAGTTGCAGGGCAGGTGGTGAGGAGTAGTGACTTGCTGCATGTCTTAACCCAGGGTCCAAGAATTTAGTTTTATGAATTGTTCTGGGTCAGCTCAGCTCCAAACACATGCCTGCTGGGAGCATGTGGGTATAGAGTTCAAGAAACCAATAAAATGTGTATTTTTTTTCAAGGCATGCTTTCAGGCAGAAAAACTTGCGCAGGCATCATTAAATAAAACCAGATCTAGATAACTTGCTTAAAGAGGAATCCATTTATCCTGCCCTGAGGTGAACCAAAATGTGCATGAACTTAAAAACAAGAAGAGTCATCTTTGCATTCCCATGACCTTTCCTGGAGTTTTCTGTTCCCTGGTATCAAGTAGGGGAGGCATGTGGATGGAAACATGCTAGGCTGTC
>PVKC010039855.1:0-12454 GCA_004027635.1 Crocidura indochinensis | reverse complement strand
TGATCAGAGTTGTTTTTCAGGGGAAAAACTATCTGGGGTGCTAGGACTAAACATTATTTATGCACATATAATGCAAATGGTCCTATTACTTCATGGCATATACTTTAAAGGAGGAGGTTTTTCCTCATTATTGTGCTAAAATATAAAGGGCTACACTTCATCCATATGTTGTTATTTTTGCTGTTCATTTAAAATAAGCAAAAGGAAACTATTTGGTCTCCTTTTTGATTGGCTCAAACTTGACTGCTGTTGTACCAAACTGAGATTATATGTGTTTCATTGTCACTTACATAAAACTATCATGATAGGCTGGGACTGGAGCAGTGGTGCAAAGGATAAGGCATCTGCTTTACATGCGCTAACCTAGGATGAACTGTATAGTTCGATCCCCTGATGTCCCACGTGGTCCCTCAAGCCAGGAGAGATTTCTGAGAGAATAGCCAGAAGTAACCCCTGAGCATCACCGGGTGTGGCCCCAGGAGCAAATAGCATAGTGAGTTGGGCATTTGTTTTACATGTTCCCAACCAGAATTCAATACACAACATCTCATATGGTCTCCTGAGCAATCCAGGAATAGTTTCTGACAATAGAACCATAAGTAATCCCTGAGCATGGCCAAGTTAGGCCCCCAAAATTTAAAACAAACAAAAAAAATAAAACCTATTATGATAGAGTTGTGAATAAAGCTCAGTTAGAAACTTGTTTTCTTCTGTCATATATATAAAAATAAATGAAAATTATTAATTTATTAAATAAATTAAATGATATATAAGTCATTTATAAAGTATAATATCTAAGATTTCAGAAATCTGTTATACTATACTTATTCTGTTACAAAGAAGCATTAGAAATATTTGTAATATATACAATATAGAATATCCATATGCCATTCCCATGTTATACATTTCTATCAATGAACTGAATCTTGCTAATAAAATTTCTATAGTCACCATCTAAGTGCTAAATTTTCAAATAAATAGAGATGATAGAAAAATGGCTAGCTCAATATCAACATTTTGTTATATTCTATGTATCCTGGGACACTTGAAAAGGTGACTGTTACAAAGTCATTGTAATTGTATCTTTGTGTTATATTTTAGAGATACTGCTAAATAAAGATTAACTTAGTTTTTGTATTTCCCCAGAGAAAATAGAGAATTGAATCTCAAAGACAAGTTGTTGCCTTGGAGGTAGTAGATGGGTTTTAATCTGCAAAGAGGAGAAAAGAAATGAGAATTTTAATCTCTTAACCTGTTACCAGGTAAATCTCCTTACTATGTCTAAACACATTCCCCATATTGTTCACAGAGGGAAAGGGAAAAATTAATTCTCAACAGTGCTGCCTTCTTCCTTGCTGTCTTGTCATCTCTGTGTCAATGACATGGGCTTGCAGATCCTCACTTTTCTGAAAATATTAACTTCCTTCTTTCCAAACACAGCAGAGGCCTAGAAAATATCTTTCTCACTTTGGTACCTCAGGTTATATTCAGAACAGCCCTGTAATGACAGTGTTTGGATTGCAGGCAATCATCAGAATGATGTAAGTCTTCATGAGGTAGCTGCAGGGCTGGTTTTTAAAAAAGTATTGCTGGCTTTGAATCTGCAAATGCATCTTTATGTCATGGAAAAGGTCTAATGAGCTTTTCGAATTTTAGAGTCATGGGATTTTGGTGTCACATTTGACATAGTGGAGTTTATTGCCCAAAAATGGGCAAACAATAAACTTTAGACATTCCATTTTTATTCACATTTAAATGATGAAGATGATAAATAAAATCATTTGAAATGTCATTGTGGTTTTCTTCTAAATTATCATTATATCATGTAATCCATTTCAGACACTAAAAGCAGAATGGAAATCTTATATCATTCATTTATATTTTAAATTATCATACATAAAGATGGGATTTAAGTGCTTAATAAGCTGCAATTTTAGAACATATTTGAGATAATTTATAAGTATAAAATTTATTGGTAATTGTTTATGCACCTTACCATACATTTTGAGTTGCAGATTAGAATGCCAGTTTGCTGTAGTGAATACAAAAAGACTAAAATTAATGAATTGAATTTATTCATCATACCCCTAGAAAATAAAGTATTAGAATTATAGAATTTAATCAATTCTGTTACATGTGTCACTTTCCCAACCAACCCCTCTGGCTATAGTAGAGAGGAAAGGCTGGCATGATTCCTCTTCTCACTGTTCCTTAATAACTCACCTCACCCTTACATTTTTTCTGTAAATTTCAGTTTATTTATTGCTGCACTTTGAAAACCAGAAAGTATTGATGTTTGCTATTTCATTGTCATCTATAGAATGCAGCCTGGAGAAATCAGAGTATCCGTAAACTCCTCTCACTTATTTATCTTTTGTTGACATCTTTGGCAAAAACTAGTAGGAAGAGTAGAAGCAGTCAATCTGGTGACATTTGGCAGTCTTCGTGTAAAAAATACAGTTTGAATGATCACCTCATAAAAAATAAACACACATTGAATAAAATTAGCAAATCATCGTTTAAAATATGTCTTCCAAATTTTGTTTATATAGTTCCTACTTTTATGTATCAGAGAAGAACTTCATATGCAAAATATTGGTGATTGCATCAAAATATATGAAAATAAGTCAGATTTCTTAATGAAACAGAATATGAAGCTCTACTCTCAAGTTTGTTTTTCCCTAAATCAAAATTTATATTCTACAGGTAGACTATTTTTTTCACCAAACTTATCTTCTCTATATTTAAAGAGCAAAATAGTAATAGGATTGACAAATTTAATTTTGAAGTTTTATTCAGAGGCTTTCCAGTAGTGGGTTATTAAAACTGTTTAAAATTTGAAATGGTAAACTAGAGAGACAGTTCAGGTATTAAGATGCTTGCCTTGAGTTCTATGAACTCTAGCTCAATCTCTAGAACTGCATTTGGTACCCTAAGTATAGCTAGAGGTGATCCCTAAGGAAAGTCAAGGGTAAATTATTAGCATTACTGGTGTTCCCGTAAACTATGTAAAGATAAATATATTTTAAAGTTGGGTGATTTCTGACAGTTTTTTTTATTTTACTAATAATGTTTCTTTATACTTGTAACGTGTTCTTTTTATAGAGAGGAAATCTTTATTTATTTAAAAAATTACCTCTGGCTTGCTCTCCTAGCTCATGTTCTTAAATATGTATCTCACTTTTCTCTGTTTGGTTGCTTGATTATTTCTTATTTATTTATTTATAAATGTATTTATTATTGGAGAATCCTGTCTTCTCTCTCAAACAATTCATTATCCCCCATTGAATCCTTCTAAATAATTTTAATAAAATTGATATTGCTTCACCAGAATATATATGTATAAATATTTACATTTATATAATACTTCTAAACATTACAGAATAAGCAAACAAACAGCATAAATAGTAACAAAATCTCTAAGTTTGGCTAAAAACAAAGGCAAGTTCTTCTTTGGATAAATATGTCATTTCCAAATATAAAACAAAGATAAGTTAATGACAATGACATTCATCTAAAATAAGTAATGATTTCTAAACAAATAAATGATTAGGATATTTTGATACTAATAATGGAATATTAGTCATATGGTAGTAACATAGTTAACTAATTAGAGCTAACATAACTGTTGATGGTTATGAAAATGATAATGGTATTGGCCAGGAGACCAAATATATGATTCCTTGCAAAATAAAGAATCATGTAAATGATTATGCAATAATTGCCCTAGGATATCTACTACTTGAGGGACTATTTTTTCTTTAATAGCTATGTCAGTAATCTTCATTTCTTAGCTCTGTCAGCTCTTCTGCCCTTACAACCTTGAATTGGCTCACATTTAAAGCACTGATTCACTTCACTATTGCTCTGCTGAATATACTGATGCTGAAATGACTAGCTCAAGATTTAAAAAGTGAGTTAGTTTGTAATCATGATCATATAAATGTAATCCTGGAAACTGGCAAAGAGTTTCAAATAGCTCTAGCTAGTTATATTTCTTCTGCAAAATCAGCAATAGCAGTTTTTAATTATTCCTTTTTTGAAGAGGATCATTCTTTTGTGGTGTGGTGGTGGTGGTGTTTGTGTGTGTGTGTGTGTTTGTGTGTGTGTGTGTGAGTGTATGTGGTGGTTTGAAGTCCTTATTCATCAGGGTTTACTACCTCCAGTTAGAAGCTCTCAGAGGTGACTGTTAAAGTTGCTTAGAGGAACTATCAGAATCCAGAAGTCCACCTCATCCTGATAATAGGTAGTCCCAAATGAGCAATAAAATAAGAACCAGAAATATTTTTGGTGGAAATTAAAAATGTTCAGACTGTGCCAGAGAGATGGCATGGAGGTAGGGCATTTGCCTTGCATGCAGAAGGATAGTGGTTTGAATCCCCGCATCCCGTATGTTCCCCAGAGCCTGCCATGAGCGATTTATGAGTGTAAAGCCTGGAGTCACCCTTGAGCACTGCTGGGTGTGACCTACCCCCCCAAAAAAAATAAAGATCAGACTTGAATGCCAAACCCAAAGTCAATGACAACAGAATCGACACCCAATTGACAACAAGCTGTCCAAGGGGGGAACAGTTGCACTAGCTTCACAGGGTGTTAAAGGAGGAAGAAATGGTATGCATGCTGGGAACAGTGGTGGAGCGAGGACAACATTGGAGATGGGAATGCCCCTCATACTGTCACTATGTGCTTTAAATATTACTGTGAAAGATTTGTCATTCACTTTGACCACAACGCAAATTTATAAAAGGAAAAAAAGAAATCAAAGAACCAGAATTATTCGTTTGAGTGTTGAAGTGGTAAGTCCCTATGACTATCTTAAATTCTCATTTCAAGTATAGCAGGTGGAGACTCTTAGTTCTAAAATAAACAACATGCCCTGCATGTTCTAGAAATCCCACCATTGCTCCATTCTTCCCCCCAGTTACCTGATCTAGTCTAGGCATCTCTGCCTTAGTAATTAGTTTCAGTAAACCATATATTTTATGTCTTTCCCCCTAAATTCCTAAAATTCACTCCACTACTCTTTTTTTTTTTTGAGATACACACTTTTCTTTCTTTTTTGTGGAGGGTGGCATACCCAGTGGAGCTTAGGGATCACTTCTATTTCTGCACTCAGAAATCACCCCTAGCAGGTTCCAAGGACTATAAGGAATGCCTGGAATCAAATTCGTGTTTTTTCATGTTAACCGGGTACAAGACAAAAACTGTGCTGCGCCATTGCTCCAGCCCCAGGTATAATTTATTTTTTTTATTATTAAAAGTATTGGGTAGTCTCAAGACATTTTTGGTTGATCTAAATTAATGTATTTTATTCTTTTTATGTGTTTGGCATAAAATTTTTTTTCTTTAGGTACACCCGGCAGCCCTCAGGGGTTACTCCTGTCTCTATGCTCAGACTCTGTGCCCTGGCAGGCAGAGGGGACCATATGGGATGCCGGGATTTGAGCCACCATCTTTTTGCATTTGTCTTACCTCCACGCTATCTCTCCAGCCCCCAAAAATATTTTAAATGTTTTCCTTAGAAAAATTGGTAGATGTCTCCAACTCACCCCTTCACAGGTATAACTAACCTTCAGAAGGCAGATGTTTCCTCTCTGAAACAGTACAGATTAAATTTTACCTGCTAAGAATGCAGACATGTCTTTCTTTTTTGTTCTTTTTTTTTTTTTTTGAGACTTTGAGTTTGAGTAGTGCACTTTCTTGAATACACTGAATGTGTTTGTCTACATCGTCTCATTCCAAATTGTCTTTACCACTTTTACTTTTTACCACTCTACATTGGAGCACTTCTTTCAAACATTTCAGGAGTGGGAAAACATAAAATGATGCAGAGTGATGATGACATTTCTTACTTTGCATCCCAAATAAGGATGCAGTCCAGATAAGGATGGAGGAATTTATTTAGTAACCATTTCTTAGTCAAGAAAGCAGAGGCAAAAGATACCACTGGAATATTAAAAGCATCAGCTCACTTTCCCACCCTGAAGGAAAGGAGGAGAAATGGCTATTGATGGAAAAAGTGCTTTGTTCAACTTCTCAAACCAACCATTCCATGCAATGCAGGATTGAAGCCCTGGTGCTGGAAAAGGGCCTTTGGCACTAATAGCAAATGACAGCATTAACTATAAGCAGTTATAATTAAATAATGACATCAATAACAATCAGAAATCAGAAATCTCTAGAATTTGAGGCTAAATTGAGACAGTCAAAATGAATTGGAAACACTAGTGGGACAATGTTTGTTATTGGTGACTAGCTTATACAATGCAGTATATTTGTAGCTCAAACTGTAAAAATTATGTACATATGTTTCTTATAAATACACTATATAGTCTACAATTATTTAATCCAACACTTTCAGCCGTTGAGAGAGGAGTTAAATATAGATATTAAAGTATAAATCAAGATTTGAAACCTACATCAGAAATGTTTCCTCCAGATATTCAAGACTGATTTCTGAGTGCTGAGCCAAGAGTAAGCTCTGAGAACTGCCTGGTGTAGTCCCACAACAAAACAAAACTGAGAAGTCTGTTAGGCATAAGAGCAAATTTTAAATTTGTATAGTATCCAATTTAGGTGTTAAATTGCAATCTGAACTCTCAGCTTTGTGCTGCTACTGAAGGGTGCAATTTCGTGACATTTGGCAAACTGAATGAAAGCATTGTTGACAAGTTGGTAGTTTGGAAGATGGTGGACTCAACCTAAAATAATCATCTTCCTGTTGGGTCACAATAAGCAATAAGCAATTTTTATAGAAAAGCAAAACCATTTTAGAAAGTGTAGGGCTTGGCTCAGAACTAACGAATTCTGAGCATTCAATAAATACCCTCTTGAGCTTCTCCCCTGAAGCACTCTCCATTGTAGCTATAAATCTAAACAAAGATTTTAGACTGAATGTTCAACCTGTCCTTACCCTAAGCAATTGGGGGAAGTTTATAATAAGGGCAACTGCTCCTGCCTAGAAGTTTGGTTAATTCTTAAATTTGAAGTCAGCACTTAATTTATTTTGGACAGGTTTCAATTTAAGACGACTTTGGGAACTCAAGTCACTTATTTCAGTTTTACTGCTAATGAACATCTAGTCTTACTGAAGTTCATTAATTCATTCTGTCCTGTGCTATAAACAAAATAGAATGGTTTGATGAAAACATACAGAAGTGTTCCTTACATAATTGTTTTTAATATAGTTACACTACACAACCATGTGTTTTAATAAAGGAAATTTCTGCAACTCTAAACTTTAAAAGATGACCAGTGCATAAGTATATATGTATATATATATATATATATATATATATTGAGATATATATATCTCAAAATTTCTTACTCAATTTTTTTTCATTAGAAACACCCATGAATGGATGCTCACATATTGTCCTTCCACGTGCATAACTCCTTAATAATATTCAGAAAGTTCTAATGAACTTAAATCAGATGAGTTTTGTAGTCATTTTAAAATAGTAATTATAATTTCTAAATATGAATCAAATTAATATCATACACATCTATAGCCTATGCTTAAATTATACACACTGTTTTTAATATCCTTATGTCTATTTTAAATTAAAAGTATTAATAATGTTATAAATTCTTAAATTTGCTTTATATTCTTAATTATGTGCACATCTTTAAGCTATTTGGAAAGGTGGCTTAATGTCTAAATACAATTATCTATATAAATGAAGCAATCTATTTGATTAATGTTCTGAAAAGTTAAAAAGTGACAAAGACACAGTGGGAAGCATAAGTAAATTTAAATAAGTATATTTATAAAATGCATATTGAGAAGGAATTGGCAATTAACTTGAAATCTATAAACATTCTGCTGGAATGCATGAAGATTGTGGCTCTATGGAGATTTGATTACTGGTGAATAAGAAAGCTGAAACCACAAATCTCACCGAGTAAAGGGTTAAATGTGATGCTTGGTCGAGGACAAAAAAATGGCAGGTGTAATATCAAAGAACTGGCCCCACTGTGTAATATTTCTAGGTTGGTGAAAAATAATGTAAGAGTGAGAAAGCAGAACACTAAAACAATGACGGTATATAAATAGTTTATAAAATTGTTTAATATATTTTATAATCTTATTTTATTTTGTAATAATACTTGTCTGTGCTTAATATCCAGTGTAGTTTTTGAAAATCACAGAATGAAGTTCTCAGTGTAACATGTGGTACCAGGTATTGAATTTTAGGCTTGATTGTAAAACATATGTGTTCTAGTTCTTTGAGATACCTCCCTGGATCTATTTATTTATCTGGAAAGAGCTTCTAAGCAGTGCTCAGGAATTTGGGGGCCACTTGGGGATTTTAAAAAATTCAATGATTGAGGACATTAATTTTTGCTTGGGTTTTGTGGTACTGGGGTTTATTCCTGAACCATCTCAGCAAAATATGGGGAACTCCAGAGGTATATTTGATGATAGTCAAAGATAATATAGTACCAAGGGTTGAAGTAGGGTCAAACCAGTACTAATCCTCCTGAATAGGCATTAGTTTTCAAACTATATTTTGGGAGGTTCTGGACATAACAATCAGAAACTAAAACATACAAAACTTCTGAGTCTGTTATTGAGCTTCATCTTGATTTGGGCCTTATTAAAAAAAAACATAAAATAAATTTTTTGTGATAAATTCTCAGAATGGGAATTTGTTATATTGATGTTTTCATTATCTTTGATTAGTTAGTTGTATTCTATGCTGTAGTTGATAACATATCGTATAGTTTAATGAATTATACTTATATATTTTAATTGATAAATATTTTATATATTTCACTACTTAAAACTCATATTTAAATTAATCTGAAACAGAAGAAAATGGCATAATATTAAACAATTAGGTCAATCTTGCAGTTTACTATAATAAAAGAGTTTTAATATTTCCTTTAATTTTTATAATTTAATACCATGAATACTAATTTCTTTAACCATTATAGAGTAAAATATGTTTCATCTAAGTATTAGGAAACATTTTTCTTTTTATTTCTCCAATATCTGAAATAATACACAGAAATATAAAATAGTTCTTCATTGGTTTTCAAATTCTTAAGCACAAGAATTTCTGAGAGCTCCTATATTACAGCAACATTTTTATTTTTCAGTTTACTCTTTGACTGGGGAAATGGGTGCTCTTTGTATTATTTGCATAGAATATTTTTATATACAAGTAAATTTACATTTCTTCTGTTTAAAATACTTTCATTTGTTTTTATGTATTTTTATATATTTAACTGTTTTTAAAGAGAACACAGATTTTTCTCTAGGTATATACATTTTTTAGTAAACTTATCAGTTAAAAATTATTAGGAATTTCAGTGTTTCTTTTATATATCTCAGTTAATCATGGCCTCGAAATTTTCTCATAGATCTCATTCTACCAGCTAGTAATATTTCTAGGTTAGGAGTTAGAGATACATGAGGTGGAAATTAGTAAATATAACCCAGTTTTAGTTTTATTTCAGATTTCTTTCTTTTTTAGTTTGGTTGTGGACCTTACTTGGTGGCATTCAAGAGTTAGACCTGGCTCTGCACTCAGATATCACTCCTGGAAGACTCAGGGGACCATTTTGAATGTAGCTATCTAACCCAGGTCTACTGCATGCAAGGTAAATCGCTACCCACTACACTATCACTCTGGTCCCTACTACAGATTTTTATGTTCATTTTTGATTAGGAAGCTCATATCTTTTTCAAAGTTCTCAAGATACCCTATGGTCTTTATAGTCTATACATTGGGCTAATCAAAGTTAATAGGGGCAAATGTTTATTTTATTTAAATTTAGATCCTAGATTTTATCATTTAACTTTTATGAGAAAATTATATAATATCTCAGAACTCTGATTAATCTCATTTTACTTTAATTATAGTTTTTACTATCTAAAGAAATGGTTTTTCTGTTGCGATGCTGTGTTTGATATTGTTCTTTAGTAGAGCAAAATATTTTAATTTATTGGAGTTGAAATTTTATGCCAGATTTTTTTCCTTTAAACAAAAAAACCTTTTAAATTTTCATTCTAAATATTTTTGTTTTAGTTATATGAGAAAGAAGTTCAAACAACAAAGCTAAAATCACTTACTCTTTCTATGGAACAATGTGTCTAGGGAAATGAAAAATGGCATAGTATGTGATCTAAGCTTCTTGTCAGCTGAATTTCCAAGTTCATAAATACCTTAATGATGTTTGCTAATATAAATATACCCCACTTTTGAGATGGTCTTAGTGTAATGTCTTTGACAAATAAAACATGATATTTAGAAAATAAGACTTGTTATCTATAAATGTGTCTGAGTTATGCTTTTGAGGTATGCAGCAGGTAACATTTCAAAGTACGAAACAGAGACGCTAACAATACAACATTCTTTAGTATGTGAAAAATCACCTTCATACAGATGCCTCAAATCTTCTGGACTGAGTGCAATCTCTAATTAATGATATAACTGTTAAAGAGTCCTCTGATATTTTAGAATTCCCTGTGCCTCCTCAGTGTCTGTATTGTGCTTTTCATTTTCTTTTTTTCTTTCTTTTTTTTTTTTTTTTGGTTTTTGGGCCACACCCAGTGACTCTCAGGGGTTACTCCTGGCTATGCGCTCAGAAGTCGCTCCTGGCAGGCACGGGGGACCATATGTGAACCGGGGGATCGAACCGTGGTCCGTCCTAGGCAGGCAGCAGACACCTTACCTCCTGCGCCACCTCCCGGCTCCCAAGTGCTTTTCATTTTCAGGAGTCTGAATTGATGAGTAATTTGATGGTATGGCAAATATTCTCATTCTTTTAAAAAATGGGCTATACCTTGCTGTACTCAGGCAGTACTCTTTATTCAGAGATCATTTAATCACGGCGGGCTTGGGAGACAATATAGGGTACGAGGGCTAGAACTTCGACCAACTGCATGTAAGAAATTCACCAAATACATATACTATTTCAGAGACTAATTTTTGAAATGTATTTGATTATCTCAGCTTGTCACATTAATTCATGATTGTATTTTTGTTATCAGATTTCTTTCCTTATAATTTACATTTTGCTGGAATTACCCCTTGAGCAATCACTTTTCCTGTCACGAATCACAAATTTCATGAATACTTCCTCTTACAGGTTAATGAGTTTCAAAAAGTCAATTGGGACAAAGATATATAATCATTATTATTGTTTACCCTAATTTCTTCCATAATTAAAGGATGATAAAAATGTCTTAATTTCTTGTGCAAGAAAAGTAAATATATCTGTTATACTTAGATATAATATTCATGAGATGGGTTTTATGTAATTGGTTCTTTTCTAAAGTTTAGTAAAATTGTATTAGACTTAAAATTAATATAACTGGAGCCCGGGAGATAGCATGGAGGTAAGGCATGCAAAAGGTCATCGGTTCGAATCCTAGTGCCCCATATGGTCCGCCGTGCCTGCCAGGAGCGATTTCTGAGCATGGAGCCAGGAGTAACCCCTGAGCACTGCCGGGTGTGACCCAAAAACCAAAAACCAAAAAAAAAATTAATATAACTATAGAACTCATTATTTTTTAATTTATGATCAAATATATTTATGGTAAAAATAAAATGCATTGTCCCCACAATGATATATTAGAAAACTGTGTTGTTTTTTGTTTTGGTTTTTGATTTTTGGATTTTGAGTCACATTCAGTGACTCTCAGGGGTTTCTCCTGAAAGTATGTGCTCAGAAATCACTCCTGGCATGAGGGAACAATTGGGATGCTGGGGGATCATACCATGGTCTATCCTAGGATAGCAAATGCCTTACCACTTGCACCACCACTACAGCCCATAGAAAATAGTTTTTAAATTTTTATTATACTTAATATGTCAAACAGCCAAATAAAATGCAATGTTTAAAATGTCATTCTTTAAAGTTACATATAAAGCTATCAGTTATTTCCTAATCCTTTATTATTCATGACTATATTGTTAACATTGGTTCATATCATGAACTGTTTTTAACTGTGATTAAATATAATAGAAATAACCATCATACATATTTACATATGTATATATACATAGGGTATATATGTGGATATATAGTCATATGTACATATAGCTATATATAAATATATCATTAATAATAGAGGAAACAGGAGATAACTCAGGCTTTATTTAAAGTCTCAAGTAATAATTTTCAAATAAAATACACATATATTTGTATATATATTCATATGTAATTGGTTTAGGGGTCATACTCAGCAGAAATAGGGGCTTACTACCATCTTTATATTCATTGTATCCCCTCTGTGATGCTCAGAACACCACTTGAAGTGAGGGTAGAATCTCTTTAAGGGAAACCATATATTCAGTTCTAGAAGAATATATTTCATAATATTTTGTTTTACTGTTGAAGTAGAAAATCTAAAAATTTCTTCAGAACAGTGAAGATATTATTGCTATTATATTCAACAAAATAAAGCAGTTAAGGAGATGATTCAAAAATTCTACAAAAG
>PVKC010039854.1:0-12456 GCA_004027635.1 Crocidura indochinensis | reverse complement strand
GTCCTAGGTTAGCGCAGGCAAGGCAGGCACCTTACCTCCAGCACCACCGCCCGGCCCCTCTAGTTTACTTTTTTGGGGCATGGGAATCTCCCAAATAGTTATTGAGGGTCTTGAGGCCCCCTCCTGGAGGGAGAAAGTTCAATGTGGGGGCCCAAAGGTGCAATGCTAGAAATATATATTTATTACTTCACTGGGGTCAAAGAAATAGCACAGTAGGAAGGGTGCTTACACGTGTCTGACTCAGATTTGATCCCCAGAATTTCATAAGGTACCCTGCGCCCGCCTGCCAGGAGTGATTTCTGAGTGCAGAGTAACTCCGAAGTAACACCAATGTGCTCTACCCCCACAACTCCAAGATGAGGACTTCACTTATAGAAAAAACAAGCCAGGAGTGTTTGAGTCTCAGATTAGCTAGCATTATATGCATTACCAGAACTCTGACATTCAGTCAAGGCCCCCAAAGGGTGTTGTTATGTAGCAGGGGTTACTGACCTTATGCCCTGTACCCTAAACCTGGGACCTTCCTTCCAGACCTTGAGAATTTTCTGCTGGATCACAGTTTTCTAAAAATCCCATGTGAGAGGAAGTAAGAGATGATGGTAAATAAGGCATGGGCATACCGTATTTTCCAGTGTATAAGACGACCCCTAATTTTACATTTAAAACATAGGCTTTGCTTGTTTGTTTGTTTGTTTGTTTTTGGCTTTTGGGCCACACCCAGTGACGCTCAGGGGTTACTCCTGGCTATTCGCTCAGAAGTTGCTCCTGGCAGGCACGGGGGACCATATGGGGAACTGGGGGATCGAACCGCGGTCCGTCCTAGGTTAGCGCAGGCAAGGCAGGCACCTTACCTCCAGCGTCACCGCCTGGCCCCCTTAAAACATAGGTTTAGGCCTATGTTCGCTGTATAAGACAGAAGGCTCCTGTGCTGCAACTGTATGTACCACAGTGAGCCAATCACAACAAGCAAAGGTTCAAAGGGTATACTTAATAGACTTCCTCTCTGACTCTGGCCAATCAGAGCTGGCTTTTTACAGTGTAGATTTGGGTACAGAACATTGTCTAATTTGCATGCATCAAAAGCCTGCTTGGATCGGCTAAGTTAGAGAGGCGGTCCGAGCAGCCTTGCAGTGAGTGATGCAGGATAGAGTTGGAAAATTCGCTTTGTGGCAGTATCCAGATGATGATTGTTTAGCAGCATACCGAAACGCTTTTCGGGATATACTCAGCGTATAAGACGACCCCCCCGCCCCCGATTTTCAGTTGACCTTTTTTTTTGTTTCGAAAGTCATCTTATGTGCAGGAAAATACAGTACTACCTTTTGTTCTGTGATACTTAATACTGAGCTCACCTGGCCTTAGTTTTCCCATCTATCAAAAGTACTCAATATGGCTTCTGCAGTGTTATTAGATAAATTATATAATGTAACAGGTCTAAAGTATCCAGTTCATTATATTGAAGCCAAACACTCAAAATTGCAGCTCTTAGGATCTATTATCCAGTATTCCACATACAAATTACTTCATTTTGTCATAGGACACTATAACTGATTCTCAATGATTTTAACTGCTATGTTATAAAATATATTGTCATCTCAAGTCAAGTGTGCTTTGCTCAAGACTTTAAATCCTATTAAAGTGATTAAATGCTCTAAATCAGTGTTTCCCAAAAGGATGATACTGTCGGGATGGGGGTTGGAGGACAGGAGTGATCCAGGGGGCTAGAGTAGCCTCAAACACAATTGGGGGTGGTGCTTAATGAAGGGAGATGGGGTGGGGCTGAACAATTTGTTTCTGAAAAGGGGGCAGTAGGCTAGCAAGCTTCTGTGCTAATGATTTAATTCTTCAAGTCAGAAGTAAGTGCCTTGGCATGAAACGCTGTACCCTTTGGTTGGTGGAGGCAGCAGAGAGAGGGAAGACATAAAAGGATAATTCAATACTAGAGAAAAATCTCAGAATGCTTTTCTGAATAGAGATGGAAGCACAAAAAGCAATCTATTACAAGGTGCAGCCTTTCTAGCAATGATTCAGTAACTGTGTACCATGAATGCAGCCAAGAAAGTTACACTCTGCAAGACACTTGGTGGTTAAGAGGAGAGTGAGTGACAGGTTTGGCAATGCCCGGCTACCTGGCCCCACAGACCACACAATGTGTCACCCTATGCAGTGATATGGGGTTTTCCTTAAAATATCTTGAAAGAATGCCCCAAATTCCCACTTCATGGAGAGACCAGTGAACCAGAAATGCAACAATCTAGGAAGTTCTAGATCATGTCTATGGCTGCTGTCTACCCTTCCCTCCCCAACAGGGACCAAAAGGCTCTCACATGGAGCTCCTGGGACTTCAAACTCAAGTCTGCAAAGGCGTCTCCGAGCTGCCGCTGCGTGTGCACCATCTGGAAGAGCTGGGTTGACAGGGTCTGTGCCAGCCTCAGGATATTCTCATATTTCTTCTTGTTATCTCTCAATATGTCAATCTGAGCTTCCAGTTCTAAGTCCACTGTCCTGGAGCCACGGCCTAGCTTCTCTGAGATGATTTGTCGAGTGCACTAAATAAAAGTGGAAAGATGCACTATGTTTAGGAAGAAAAAGAAATAACAAAATAACAATAGCACTCTACATTGGCCCCATAGATCAAGCACAGGGTACATGCCACTTTGGGTTTCAGACAAGTTTGGCACAACAAGCCAAACATTTGAGGTACCTTAGAAGTTAATAAAGGGAGAGTCTTTTTATTTTTTGTTTTGTGGTCATATCAGGCAATACTCAGGGCTTACTCTTGGGTCTGCTCTCAAGAGTCCCTCCTGGCAGTGTACAGCCATATGGGATGCTGGGAAATTAATCAGGGGAGGCTGCATGCAAGGTAAGCTGTACTACCCACTGCACTAATGCTCTGGCCTCTGGTGGGGGAATTTTGCTTAGGAGACCTTCTCTCATAAAATGGGAGGTTTCCTGTACTTTTACCTTTTTCATGTATTTTTTGGAGCGGAGGAGAAATATCTGGTGACACTCTAATGTTACTCCTGGCTCTGTACTCAGGAATCACTCCAGGAAGTGTTTGAAGGATCATATGCTGCACTTTTGCTCCAGTCCCTTTTTATTTTCTTTAAAGCTAATGAATGAGGAGCAAACAAGCAAACTCTGCAGTGGTATCTAAAGATTCTGATCAAAGCAGAGGGTCTGAATGCTCAGCTTTCTCCTGTGGTGGATGGTGGTGCTGCCACTGACAGATTGTGGTCTGTATCATTTCCCATGGTGCTGGCCTATGTGCTCCCTGGAGCAGCTCTCTGTTGGTGCCCATGGTACTGGCATTTATGTGCTTGCCAGGGGACACAGTGCCTGGCTGTGGCACTTGCATGCTTTCATTTTTCCTGTTTTAGTTTCGGGGCACAAAACCCCAGGGTACTCAGGGGTACTCCTCCACACACTGCTTTGAGGTCACTACCAAGTAATGGTGCCTGGGACTGATTCCAAGGTGACTGTAAGCAAAACACATGTATGAGCCCTCTGAACTCTCATCCCAGACTCCCATGTATCTTTTAAGGTGCAGTGCTTGCTAGGGTTGCACCGCCTTTACGTGGCTAGAAATCCCTTGTGATGAGTGCAGAGGGCAGAGGTGTTGGGCTCAAAGAGCACACATGCCAAAAATATACTCAACACATACGGGGCAGCAAGGATTTGAACTTGCAACATATTGGGCTCAAATTCTAAGTCACTGTGATCTCCTCTGGGTCTCTGAGCAAGTTTTAGTGTCTGGTGTTCAGCGAAAGTGGTGTTAGAGTGCTGGGGGTGAGGTGGGGAAAGAACTAAGCTGAAGTACTGACAAAGGCCAATACCCACAAGCCAATATCCACAGTCCCTTGGAATTCTTTTCTGAAGTAGGTTCCTCATTATTTTTGTTAGAAGTAAAGTTATAAGCAATGTCCCCACTCAGTAATACATTTTGAGGATAGTCACAAGCTTCTCATTATTTAAATTCAACAAAAAATATTCTAAAAGGTTGCAATTTTGTAGTAGTGGCAGTATTGCCTTTTTTTTTTCCTTTGTTTTATGGACCGCACCCAGTGACGCTCAGGGGTAACTCCTGGCTATGTACTCAGAAATCGTTTCTGGTTCAGGGGCCCATTTGGGATGCCGGGGATAGAACAGAGGTCCATCCTGGGTCTGCTGCATGCAAGGCAAATGGCCTACTGCTGTGCTATCTCTCTGGTCCCACTTTCTCTTTTAAAGTAACTAAATATGAGAAAGCTCCTGTTTGATGGGTAGTCCAAACTCTACTTTATACACTTAGGATCACAGTTTCTGCAGCTTTATCTACCTAGCAGTGCAAATCTATCAGCAACTTTGCCCTTCTTCCCATGTGACAGCATGTAGTTTCGTAGGAGCCAAAAGATACAGACTATTTCAGACAGGAGGACAGAATCACAAGAGTCTGCAGAGTGGGCAGAGTGGATAATGACTGCTGCTTCTTGAGTGGCCAGTTCCCCATCACACAAGCAGAGAGCAGGGGTGAAGGTTTAATGAGAAAATGCTTTTGTTTCTAGGGAGCTAAGGAAGTAGATCAAATAAACCATATGAATTATAAGCTTATTAAGATAAGTATGGAGACTTGAAGCCGTTACAAGAACTCCCCACTCTTGTCTGGGATAATCTGTGTGATCTGAGTATGAGCATTGCCAGCTTCCAAGGAGCTCTGTGACTAAAGTAGTGTGAGAAGAAAGAGCAACTGTCATTGGTCTCCTCAGGACTCCCAAACTTGTAGTGTGAAAAGAAAGAGCAACTGTCACTGGCCTCCTCAGGACTCCCAAACTTCCTCTACAGAGGCTGAAAAGCAGAGTTTTACGTAAATGCCTCTCCAGACATTCTAAAACTCAAATATACAATTGGACATTGGTATATATTATAAAGAAGATTTAAAATACAGGAGAACAAAGTCTCAGTTCTCTATCTCCTTCCAGCACAGCAAGATGCAGATGGCTTACAATAAGCTGATGGGCCCGGCCAGTCTGCCATACTTACAAGGATTCATTTCACAGATGACAGGACAAATGGAGCAAAGTTAAACAGGCAGGAAAAGGAAAGAATAAATGATTGTTCTATGCTGCCTTCCTACTTGGGGGAGAGATAAGCAATGCATAAAATACCATGAGTCACCATCATACCAGTTGATGGGTTTACAAGAGAGTCACTGTGTACTCTGCATATTTCAATAGTGCCCAGATCTTTTTTCTGTAATATGAAAAGGGGGAAGACAGGAAATACAAGGAAAGAACCTTCGTAGGATACTGAGGATGGTCTCCATGGCACAAGGTCCTCAATTCTACCTCTTCAAAGCAAATGCAGTGAAGGGGAGAAAAAAGCATAAAAGAAACCAGCAAAAATTGAACAAAAATTCAACCAGTAAATGAGTAAAACAATACAAGAACAACAGATGAATGGCTAAAGAAACTGTGGTACATCTACATAATGGAATATTATGCAGCTGCTAGGAAAAAAAACGAAGTCATAAAGTTTGCTTCTATATGGATAGACATGGAGAGTATTATGCTGAATGAAATGAGTCGGAGGGAGAGGGATAGACATGGAATAATCTCACTCATCTGTGGGATATAAGGAAAATAAAAGATAGTGTGGGGATGATTTCCAAAAACAACAGAGATGAGGATTAGGTGGACAAGTCCATGGTAGGAAGCTTATCACAAAGAGTGGAGAGTGCAGTTAGAGTAGAGAAGAGTCTACTATGAAAGTGATAGTTGGAACTGATCACTCTAGACATGAATTGAGTGCTGAAAGGGGATGTGACATGATGGCACCCCTTCATAAAGAGTAACACAAACCATGAGAGAGAGAGAAAGAAAAAGATTGCTGTGTCAAGACACAATTTCTGGTGAACAAATTCAGATGCCCACTACTCTACCCAGCTGTCAGGTCTTCCATCTGTAATAACTGAGCCCAGACTCAACTGTCTTGTTCTTGTTAGAGTCAAAGGCACCAAGTGGACTACATCAATTATAGTAAAGATTAAGTGAGTCGCTTAATTTTTTACGGAGAGCATAGGGCTATTCAGAAGCAATGCAAACACAATGTTCAAAAATTTCAGCCACAACATAGTTGCACTCTGGTGCCATCTCTATATTAATGTTTAGCTACCACAATAAGAGGCAAGAATTCTGAACTTTGGAAATGAATATACCTCTCCTGACATTTGACCATTATAAAATATCAGAAGAAAAGGGGAGGAATATCTGTAATATTTTATAGTTAATGTATCCTCAGGAAAAGAGTTCATCAATTATGCGCTGGCTAAATACTTAAATGTTTTAGTAGTATTTTCACCCTTTCTCTACTTACTTTTTAAACTATAATTTATGCAAAGATCATTAATAAAACAAAATTTATTTTATAATTCTACTTTTACATTTAGGTGGCATTATTCTCTCCTTTATTGATGTAATCCTAATAAATTTTTAGGTGGCATTATTCTCTTCTTTATATTGATGTAATCCTAATAAATTTGAATAATAGAGCCAGTTAGGATGGGAAAATTTACATGTAATAATTTTAAAAAATTACAGACAATATTTATAAAAATTACAAACCTTGTAAGTGTTTAGACTCCATTTTCTAACAAGTTCTAATTTTTCCATTGCAGGATTTTTAATTTCGTCTGCTAGAATAACTGGTCCACTTTTTGTCTGTGTTTTCTGGCCACCTGTATGAATATAACAAAAGATACAAACACAAACCAGATCAAGACAAGAAGAAAAAGAAAAGAAAGCCTGCTGGTTTTCAAATTAAACTCTTATTTAAAAACCTCCAAAAGTGAAGAACATGGATTTCTTGGAATCACAAAGAATAATTTATGAATTATTATTATTAAATAGTTTGTATTATTATTGCTTAGAAATACTTTTCTACACTAAACACAAATGCCATAGAATTTGTATCTTCTTTAAAAAAAATGCTGCAGGGGTTCGGGAGATAGCATGGAGGTAAGGCATTTGCCTTTCATGCAAAAGGTCATCGGTTCGAATACCGGTGCCCCATATGGTCCCCCGTGCCTGCCAGGAGCAATTTCTGAGCATGGAGCCAGGAGTAACCCCTGAGTGCTGCCGGGTGTGACCCAAAAGCCAAAAAAAAAAAAAAAAATGCTGCAGGGCCAAAGAGATAGCACAGCGATAGGGCATTTGCCTTGCATGCAGTCAACCTGGGATGGATCCAGTTCGATTCCTGGTATCCCATATGGTCCCAAGAGCTTACAAGGAGCGATTTCTGAACACAGAGCCAGAAGTAACCCTTGAGCATCACCAGGTGTGGCCCAAAAACTAATCAATTAATAAATGAACTGCTTTAAAAAAAATACTGCTCTCTAAAACAAAAAAAGGAAAAAAAGAAAAGAAAAAGAAGAAAAACAATAATAATCCCACCAAAATACTGCTCAATATTCTTTGCTATATTAGCTAACTAAGTTCAAAAAAGATAAAATTTCCACAGCTACTTTTATAACTTAATGAAGCTAAAGAGTTATTAGTAAAAATACAAGAATAGTGGAGCAATAATAAAATGTTAATAAATTTTTAGACAATTTAAAAAATGCAATTCAAATAATTAAAAATATCCTTCTATCAAGTTGAAAGGCAGAAGAGTTAAAGTAGGAACTACACTGCAGCTCCTTCTTTATCCCTCAGACTTCCTCCCACATGTCTATAATTTTTGTTTGTTTTGGGGGGGGGCGCACAGAGCGGTGCTCAGGGGTTACTCTTGGTTATGTGCTCAGAAATTGCTCCTGGCAGGCTTGGGGGACCATATGGGATGCCAGGAATTGAACCTGGTCTTGGTTCTGTGCTCAGAAATTGCTCCTGGCAGGCTTGGGGGACCATATGGGATGCCAGGAATTGAACCTGGGTCTGTTCCAGGTTGGCAGCGTGCAAGGCAAATGCCCTGCCACTATGCTATGGCCCTGGCCCTCACATGGCCCTCACATGTCTATAATTAAAGGCAGTATAAAGCCCTGAAATGTATTGCTCCAGCATTAAAAATAAATCACTATAAAAGCAACTCTGCAACTATATGAATCCTAATAGCAAAACATGGTTTTCATTCAAGAAAATGTTTAGTGGACATTAATGATACCTAACATAGAAGCTTTACAATAACTTGAAAGAAAAATGAATAAGAGAGAAAGTTGTTAAACGTGATTATAAAAAAAAGTCAGCCAGGTTTCTTTTCTCTCTCTCCAAACTAGCCCTGAACACTACTATGCTACAGTGTAAGATTAAATATGTTATATAATTTCAAACACACTAAAAAAATTTATAAAATGAAAAAAAAAACCCAAAGTTTTAAATGGTAATATTTCACATATAAGGAAATATGGAACTCAATTATTTCTCCATTATTATAGTCAGACAATATTTATGTGCAGGGCAAATTTGGTTCACAGAAATAGTTTTTTCTCAAGTATTTATCACTGGGCATAACCGGTAAATCATGGAATATTTTGTTACAATCTACAAAGTACATTTAAGTAGAGAATGAAAAGAAGACGACAGAACCTTTTCTATTTAACTTTTTCCAAATCATACACAGCCCAGTTGTTAGAGGCCCTGAAAACTGGGTGGAGCCAATAACAAGGCTGAATGTCTGGGATCCAGAAAAAAGTAAATGAACATTTTTCCAGAGTAGAGGAGTAATTTAAAACAAATCAAATTTTACAATGCATTATAAAGTTAAGAAATTAAATCTCACGGTGGCTATATGGCCTACCGACTTTGAAAAACCAGAAAATGAGGTATGTTTAGAAAGATTATTTCCCTTGTTATATTTTAAAAGCAGCAGCCACCAAAGAAGAGGAGGAAAAAAGAAGAAAGCCAGAATAACACACACCTAAGAATATAAAGCAAGTGATTATGAAACTGAGTGAATTAGTGTAGCTTCAGCAGTAGAAAGAAAGGCTTTATCCAATCAGTGCAGTGAATACCTGCAGGAACAATTAAATCAGTTTCTGGTGGAGCCAGTCGACTAGCTGCAACCCTGCTAGGAGACAGAACTGGTGGAGCTGGGGAACCTGCAAAGGGCAGACATTGATGGTGAGAAACCTCTTCCTCCTTCCACATGTACATTTGAACACAAGCTTCCTGATTTTTCCTCTGATCTATTCAAGAACTAGGATTCACAGCAGAAATGAATATGATTGTTCCTCTGCAGAACAATGGACGTGACCAGGTGAACTGTGAACTTGTCAGCAAAGTTTGAAACCAAACAAAATACACCATCAAAAAGGAAACTTGACAAGATCACACCTAAAAGATGTGATTAACGGCCCAGAGATAAATTATGTAAAGCTTAAATACTTGAAATGATGTAATGATATACTTCAAATATTTGAAATGATGTCAAAATTAAAAATAAAAAAATCCACGTTTCCAAAAGAAAGGAAATTCTTCAAGTGCCAAAGGCAGGTTACAGAAATGTGAATAATTCAGTCTCCACAGGACTCAAAAAATGCAAACCAAAAGTGAAATGATGAGACAATGTATAGCACTGCTAGTGGAGGGGTCGATGCACCCTGATAGAAGGACATCAAGGCTCTTTAAAAATGCAAATTCTGGGACCAGAAAATGCAGTCCAAGAATGAAACCCTCTGGGGTTCGTCAGTAGGTTTTCAAGTCTGAGACAAGGATATAGAGTATTGGTCAGACTAAGGGCAGACATAACTTTCAAAGCTTTTAAATACACCTAAGACAATTCCTAAAGTCCACTATCATCAGAGATGAGCAGGTGTGTGAATAGGTGAGTCACTTTTGTGCTCACTTTTTGGTCCTTTGGCAAACCAAAATCATACGTGTAGATATATACTTTGGTGGTGGTTGTTGTTTGGTTGGTTTGGGGAGACCATACCTAGCAATGCTCAAGGATTTTTTTCTGGCTCTGTTCTCAGGGATCACTTCTGGTAGGGATCAGGGAACCATATGGGGCACAGGGTATTGAATCCAGGTTGGCTGTTGCATATGTAAACATTTCTAATCTTATCATGATTTGGAATTTTTATGTATAAACATTTCTGGACCTACCCTGATCATACCCTGATCTGGACCCTACTCTAGGGTGTGACCTGGCATTCTGCTCCTACCCTAGGGTGGTACCTGATTCTAGTGTATAAAACAGAAGTCTGTGGAAGGCTTTAGGGCTTTTTTTGTTGGAACTGATGCTGAAACATCGGACCTCAGTTCATTCCACCGAATAAAGCTGATCTTTCCACAAGTCTGACTCTCTGTGAGCTGTTTACCCACCGATTCACCTCAGAACCGCTGGTTACTGGGTGGAAGCCGCGTTCTCCGAGCTGGAGGGGAGAGACCTCATCCTCCCTACCTCCGTTAGCGAACCTCTCCTGGGGACAGATTTCTTCAGTTGGCTACATGCAAAGCAGCACCTTACTGACTGTGCTCTCAGTCACTGTCTTTCTGTCTGTCTCTCCCTCTCTCTCTAGCCCCAGAAAGTAATTTTATTTTTTATTTTTTTAAATCTTTTTTTAAGCACCATGATTACAAACATGATTATAATTGGGTTTTAGTCATTAACAGAATATCCCCCTTCACCAGGACAACATTCCCTCCCCCTGCTTCCCAACCTTTGCCTTACGTATTCAAGACAGGCATTTTATTTCTATCACTCATTAAAATAGTCATGATAGTTGTTAGTGAGGTTATTTCCCTAACTGCACTCATTACTCTTTGTGGTGAGCCTGATATTGTGAGCCAGTCCTTCCAGCCCTCATGTCTATTATCTCTGGACATTATTACAGTAATGTCCTTAATTTTTCTTAAAACCCTTAGATAAGTGAAACTATTCTGTCTCTCCATTCTATCTACCTTATACTTACACTTATACTTAATCTGTTAAAGGGCCTCTTAGTTGTTTCCAGAGTCTGGCTATTGTAAATAGCGCTGCAATGAATATAGGGGTGAGGAAGGGAATTGCATTTTTGTGTTCCTAAGGTATACCCTAGGAGTGGTATTGCTGGATCATATGGGAGCTCAATTTCCAGTTTATTGAGGAATCTCTATATTGTTTTCCATAAAGGCTGAATTAGAAAGCATTCCCACCAGCAGTGAAAAGAGTTCCTTTCTCTTGGGGCTAGAGAGATAGTATGGAGGCAAGGCATTGCCTTGCATGCAGAAGGCCAGTGGTTCGAATCCCAGCATCCCACATGGTCCCTGAGTCTGCCAGGAGCGACTTCTGAGTGTAGAGCCAGGAATAATCCCTGAGTGCTGCTGGGAGTAACCCCCCTCGCCCCCCCCCAAAAAAAAGAGTTCCTTTCTCTTTACATCCCACCAGCATGATTATTCTTGTTCTTTGTAATGTGTGCCAGTCTCTGTGGCACGAGATGGTACCTAATTGGTTGTTTTGATTTACATCTCCCTGATGATTAGTGATGTGGAGCATTTTTTCATGTGTCTTTTTGGCCATTTGTATTTATTCTTTGATAAAGTGTTTGTTCATTTCTTCTGCCCATTTTTTGATGGGGCTAGATGTTTTTTTTTTCTTGTTAAGTTGTCAGTACCTTGTATATTTTAGATATTATATTAGCCCCTTATCTGATGGGCATTGGGTGAATAGTTTCTTCCATTCTGTGGGTAGCTTTTGTATCCTAGGCATTATTTCCTTTGAGGTACAGAAGCTTCTCAACTTAATATAGTCCCATCTGTTTATCTCTGCCTCCACTTGTTTGCAGAGTGTGGTTACCTCCTTGAAGATGCCTTTAGTCTCAGCGTCATAGAGTGTTTTACTTATGTGTTATTTTGTATCCCTTATGGTTTCAGGGCTGATATCAAGGTCTTTAATCCATTTGGATTTGACCTTTGTTCACGCTGTTAGATGGGGGTCTGAGTTTGTGTTTTTGCAAGTGGCTAACCAGTTGTGCCAACACCACTTGTTAAAGAAGCTTTCCTTCTCCATTTTGCATTTCTCGCCCCTTTAGCAAAGATTAGTTGATTGTATGTCTGGAGAACATTCTCTGAATATTCAAGTCTATTCCACTGATCTGAGGGGTCTGTCTTTATTCCAATATCATGCTGTTTTTATGACTATTGCTTTGTAGTACAATTTAAAAGTGGGGAAAGTAATGCCTTCCATATTCCTTTACCCAAGGATCGCTTTAGTTATTTGTGGGTGTTAATTGTTCCAAATGAATTTCAGGAGTGTTTGATTCACTTCTTTGAAGAATATCACGGATATCTTTAGAGGGATTACATTAAATTTGTACAATGCTTTGGGGAGTACTGCCATTTTAATGAGATTAATCCTGCCAATCATGAACAGGGTATGTGTCTCCATTTCCTTGTGTCCTCTCTTATTTCATGAAGCATTTTTTTTTTTTTGCGTACGTGTGTGTGTGTCTGTGTGTGTGTATGTGTCTCCATTTCCTTGTGTCCTCTCTTATTTCATGAAGCATTT
>PVKC010039853.1:0-12451 GCA_004027635.1 Crocidura indochinensis | reverse complement strand
ATACAATACAAAAATCCCTTCCTTATACCTATCTTCATTGCAGCACTATTTACAATCTCCAGACTCTGGAAATAACCAAGACGTCCTTCAACAGATGAATGGCTAGAGAAACTGTTGTACATATACACAATGAAATATTATGCAGCCATCAGGAGATATGAAGTCATGAAATTTTTCTATACATGGATGCACATGGAATCAATTATGCTGAGTGAATAAGTCTTCTATAATTAGTGGTCTTGGTCATTTTTTTCAGAACCTCAGACAGAGCCTGGGGTATAGTCTTTCAGCATAGTTCCAAAAGTTCTGCTCAGTAGCAGTTTTCAAAATTCGACCTCTGAAATTAGGAATCTTGCTTTCTGTACAAATCCTAGGCTAAGGCCAAGGCGAGAAAGTTCTTCATTAGTCCCTTGATAGGTTCTGTCCAGACCGTATTTGTCAAAGTCTTCTGTACATAGCAATTTTGGGTTTGCTTAGGGCAAAGGATGATATCCCCTTGTTGCATCATACCATTAGGTTCTGAGTTGGGGCAGCCCTCTCTTATCTCAAGTTGTTGCTGTTTCCTCATGTCAGTATGTCATGCTAAAGCTGGTGTAAGTTGGTGTCAGGATGACATTCCAAGTTTCCCCCGGAGGAGTTTGGTTTCTGGTGCTGTTTCTAGGACCTATGTTGGTTCCACTTCTGAGAGTTTGGGTTCTGGGTTGAATTGTTGCTGTCCAATCACTTGGAGTCTAAGTTGGGTCTACAGGACATATGCTTATGGTGGGAGGCGACCCTGTATTTTAAAAAGTATGGGATTATTCCTAATAGATACAAGTTTGGTTTTGTGTAGAATATTTCTCTTTATTTAAAGTGCCTATGCAAAATTTTATAGTGACATATTCTATTGCTGGTGGATTTGGAGGTAAGAATGATAATCTATACTATATGCCCTGATTTTGACTGAGATTTTATCCCAGGCAAGACTTTTCTTGTAGGTTTTTTAACCAAGTGAACCAAAACAGGTGGGGTTGGAGAGAGAGAGAAGAAAAAACTTACATCTATATCTATATAAGATGAATTATAGAAAACATAAAAAATACATTAAAAGGCATTAAAATGCACTTTATGAGGATGACTTTTGGGAATAAACAGACTAGGAGCTATTATTATAGAGGTATTAAACACATAAGGAAATATAAGCTCCCCATTGAGTCTTTTGAGATATTCTTGTGGTGGGTGGAGACCAGTTCATTTTTTCATCACACATTGTGTCTTGTTGAGTTTATGAAATTATTTGTAACTCTGAGGGAAGTGTCCTTGGACTCAGTGGCATGCAACAGTCCATAATTAGGAGGGTAAGATGAAGGGCCATGAAGCATGAACAAGCAAGTGTATTGAATGTACTTTTTTGTCAAGGCATGTAACGTGGGACTGGAAGAGTGTCCTTTCAGTTTGGAAGCTTGGTGGTGGTTTATTGGAGCAGGAGTTTGGTCCCTATACCAACTGGGCTAGAGATGGTTAAATAAGGAAGGAGAAGGACATTTGAAGGGGGAAGAAGTATAATATATAAGAGTGGCTATATACAATTTAGGCATGGCTTGTTCACAATTTAGGTTTGGCAATCAGAGAGGAGTCCACTGTCTAAAAACTCATGCCCACATAAAGACAGACATTAGTGTTCTATTCTTGGGTTGTAGTTGGAGGCCTGACCCTCATAGGCTGGGTCTGACCTTTTAAGATATGATTGAGTTAAGAAAAGATGAATAATTAGTTAATATATGGCTTAGGAGAGAAAGGAGGAGAAAAACAAAAGATCAGAGGGAAGAGAAAATAGTAAGTAAAATGGATTGAATTGATGAAGAAGAGTAAAGGACAAAGGTAAAAAGTAGAGAGACAAAGAGAGGAAAATGAAATAAAGAAAGAGAAAAAATAAAATAAAAAGGACGTAGTGATTTGCCAAACATAATTGATGAATGGGACCTGTAGCATAGGTCTGTCATGTACCATTCACATGGCATGGTCTTAATGATCATATGGCTTTGGGTCCTAACTGAAGACATAAACAAAAGGAATTGGGTTAATTAGAGTATTTTATCAAGCAATTGACATAATTGATATGGTATCTCATATGATTGACCACCAAGGTTTAAAACTAGGATATCCACCCTTTGTTTCCAAGGCCCCCTGTGGACAAAGAAGCTGGTGTTATTTTATACTTGGTAAAATCAAGGCATTAAAGCATATTGTTAATAATTACTGAAGTGGAAGACCAGGCTTCCAATCATATTTTGCATCTGGTTCTGTGGAAAAATACATTAGGACAGTATTATAAACCTTTGTGGTTACAGGTTGATTGCATATTTGCTCACTCAAAAATTGTTGCTTCCATTGTTGCTGGATTCTTTAGTTTATAATGGGTATTCATGTCTTTGTGCTGCCACCTTTCCACTTCATTTAAACACTTCACCATGATATATGGTGGCACCTAAGGTGTTTGGAGAATTTACCATTTCAACTCTTGTATTTGTTCATGGATTATTATATATAAATGTGGTATATGTTCTGAATACCTCAACGAAGTGCTATTATTCTGCATTTATCCAACTTCTGACTTACTTCATTTAACATATTATTTTGGAAATCCATCTATGTTGCTGCAAAATCCATGTTTGCATCATTTATAACTGCAATGTAGTGTTCCATTGTGTATATATAACACACATCTTTATGATCCATTCATCTATTGTTGGGCACCAAGGTTGGTTCCAGTTCTTGGCTATTGTGCTGAGTGCTGCGATGAATAGTGGAGTGCATACACACTTTGGGATGAATAATCTTCCATTTTGGGGGTAGATACCCAGGACTGTTGGATCAAATGGCAGCTCAATTCTGGATTTACTAAGCACCCTTCATACTAGGGGTTGGACCAGGCAGCAGTACATGAGAGTCCCTTTCCTAGCACATCCTAACCAACAGAGGTTGAACCCATTAGAAAAATGGAGATAGTTTTAAATATTCACAAAAGACTTATTTTCTTTTGAGAAACTCCCTTGAGAACTTCACATATTCATCCATAAACTACTTCAGGCTTCTAACCTAAATTTTAATATGACGATGAACCTTATATTAGCTGGTTTTCATATTTTCTGATTAAAAAAAAACTAACCACAATGTTAAGAAAAGATACTAAACATTAAAAATAAGCTGGTATGTAACTGAAATTGGCAATCTCAGAAGGAGAGGTTCAGCTACTTCCCGCCCTGCCAAAGTCATGTCAGATGCACCTATCACGCACAACTTCCAATTCCACAATGGACCTGCTTCACCACTCTATGACTCTCTGCAACAATGCGATTCTGACCAAAACTCCAGGTCTTTGGGATAAATCACATTTTTAACTGAGTATACACACCCTTCCTCTGGCTTCCTGATTTTTAAGAAGCCCCAACAGCCCAAAACACAAAAGCCACAGTATCAGCAATAGTGTTTGGAATTTCTAAGCCATTTGTAGGCATATGACAAGCCAATTTTAAATACTGTCATCCCTGCTGGAACACACCAATTAAGAGACTGATTTGTATCTGAAGCCACCTAATGTTTAGAAACAAAAGAAATAATAGAATGATTAACTAACAACAAGTGCTTACTAAACCTGAAAATGACTTAATGACAGCATTGCAAGATACAATTATTTTCACAATATTTTGCTGCTTTTTTCTTCTTTTCCTTTTTCTCCTTTCTAACTTATTAAAAATATTTTTGCTACAACTTACCTAGATGTCAACTGTGTGATCATGTCCTTCAAATAATGTAATTTATAAAACTACGAAATTACTAGTTAATTTCAACAATTTTACAATAAAAGCCAAAAATACTAACATCCATTCATACTGACACTATTTGTTCAAATTTTATTGCATCTTGTGTTCAAAAATGTTTCTATACATTAACATTAGAAAATGTATTACTTTTGGGTGCCAAAGTATTTCTATTCTTTTTGGCCAATACCAGGTGACGCTCAAGGGTTACTAATGGCTATTTGCTCAGAAATAATGGTTAGGGCACTTGCCTTGCAAATGGTTGATCCATGTCAACTGAGTCCCCAGTGGAGATCTTGGAGCACTGAGTGTGCCCCCCCCAAAAAAAAAAGAGAGAGGTTATAATGCTTATATTTGTGCCAGGTTGTGAAAAAATAAATACTGTGTAGTATTGCGTTTTCCTGAAGTATTAACAATACTATTGATCTCACTTAACCTCATGGATTTTTAAATAAACCAAAATTATTTATTTCTTCTTTTATAATATCTTATAAAATATACCGTATTGTTTTATGCTTAATAAATAACTAGCATGAATGTTATAAAATAATCATGGCACAGTACATACGATGAAATGCTTTTAAGATATAAAATGATTATTAGAAAACCAGTATGCTAGAAATTTAGTTTATTACTATACTTAACTGTATAGTAAGTAAACAGTTATATTTTGTTATTAATATAGTATTAACGGACATAAAAATTTAAACATAGCCAAATATAAATGTCTTCTCAATTTCTCTGTGAGGCCAGGCCCTGATCTCTCATTGAACAAATCCAAGACATATTCACTATTACTGTCTTATTTGTGGCTCGCTGGAGATAAGATTGTTTGCCTGTATGTGTGATTTTGTGTATGATATTGTTAAATTCTCTGGACTTAATAGAGAATTGAAAAAATAAGAATGTCTACTGACTCATATTCATAAGACTGCATATCAAGACATTGAAAAATTATATACTTATAGTTACAGTGAATTTAATTTGCTAAAATTATTGAAGTGTGACAATTTTTATAATAAAGTAAAAAAGATATGCAAAGCAATTTGAGACTTTTTCTTCGAGATATAATTGGCTTCAGAACATAAACCTATACAGCATTATGTTCAATCTTTTTGAAGAAGGAGATGGTATAGGCTTCATGAGGCAGTGCCTAGGATCTAATCCTGTCTCAGTGCTCAAGATCATTGCTAGCAGTCCTCAGCATGTAATATGAGGTCTTGAGATTAAAAAAAAGCATTATCCTTAATATATATACTCTTTTAGGCCCAAGAATAAATTTCAAAGCTGTCTCAAAAATGTGATTGAAAGTTTAAAATTGAAAGGAGTACATCTTTCATAGCACATTTACATTATACAAAGGATTATTTTGAGTAAAAGCTATAAATAATAGTTTCTAATTGTAAAAATAAAATATCAATAGCACTGTATTATAATAAACCCATTCAGAAATACCCATCACATAATTCTACCACTCAACTCTGCAAACATAAATTGATCCTTTAAGTAGTATACCAATTCATTTTAACACTCACAAGAAGCTGTTTTCTTCAATAGCAATCATGTCTTTTTCCCAAAACAGAGTGATGTGGAAACAAAATAAAATGATTGTTGCTCTACTTGAGTTTCTACTCTTACTCAAAATGAGTGGTTATTATCTTTTTTTATCTTTTTTTTTTTTTTTTTTTTTTTTTTTTTTTTTTTTTTTTTTTGGTTTTTGGGTCACACCCGGCAGTGCTCAGGGGTTACTCCTGGCTCCATACTCAGAAATTGCTCCTGGCAGGCACAGAGGACCATATGGGGCACCGGGATTCATTATTATCCTTTTTAACAGTTGTTTTGAGCACATGTGGTCTTACTACAGGCAATGTCACATATTATTGACTGAATAATTTTTTTTATTAATTTTCCAATTTTCCACTTAAAGAAACCTATGTACAGTTTTCTTTGAGTTTTGGGCCTCACCTGGTGACACTCAGGGGTTACCCCTGGTTATGTGCTCAGAAATTGCGCCTGGCTTAGGGGATTATATATGGGACACCAGCGGAGAGAACTGACGTCCTTACTAGGTTAGCACATGCAAGGTAAATGCCCTACTGCTTGTGCCACCACTCAACTCACTGGGAAACCTATCTACATTTTGAAATACAGTTTACAGATAATGTTACTGCTGAAGGCTTGTATATTTTCTGTTAGCATGCCATTTTATGTTGAATTTCATGTGATTTTATATAGTATTATTTTAATGGGATGGAGATCGTTCTTTGTTTTTCTATTTTATATGACTAACAAATATTTTCTGAGACAAAATTTTAAGTCAAAGAAATAGAAATAAAACACTCTTTCTCATCTGTAGGATTTAAGAAAAATAAAAAAAAACAGTATGGTAATAGTACCCAGAGACAAAAGAGATGAGGGTCAGGAAGGACCAACCCATGATATAAATTATAAAGAGTGGTGAGTGGAGTTAGAGAATAACTACAGTAACAATTGCTATGACAAAGAGTGGTGATTGCAGTTAGAGAAACATCTACACTAGAAACTACTGTGACAATGATAGTGAGAGAGATAGAGTGCCTGTCCCGAAGATAGACAGGAGGTGTGGAAGAAGGGTAATAGGGGAAAATGTGATTGAAAGGTAGCAATGGTAAATGGGGTTATATATTTTATATACAAAATCCAACTACAAACATGTTTGTAACCAGGGTGCTTGAATAAAGAAATAATTTAAATAATTAAAATTCAAAAATAATTTTAAAATTACAAAGCTTTTTAGAGAGATATATTTATTTTTAACTATGTTCAAATTATGAAAAGCACTGAATTTCTATTTACAATTTCGATAATTTCAAATTTCTCTACACTTCAAAGAAAAAAGTAGCTTAATTGAACACTTGTAAATCTCAATGTACAAAATTTAGCTGACCATTCTGAAAAAGCAGTGTCATTTCTAATGAAATTTATTTTTCTTTTACATTCCTCTTACAGTGCAAAATTCTGAAATAATAAATACATTAAAACTAATTTAAGAATTTATTAAGCTGATTAAAACATTTTACTTATGTATTCACACATATTTCAAAATGTTAGATAGAAGAATTGCACTCAATAGAAAATGAATAAGATATAATTATCTCTAGTCAAGTTGGACAACATAAATGGCACACAATAAGAAATGAAAATGGTTTCTTATTGTTTCATCCTATGAAGTTATTTCTAATAAATCTTTTAAAAGTCTTAGCTTTTTTCATTTTCAAGAGTCAAAATAAGTAAGGGCTTTAGCTCTCATTAGGGGAGGTAAAAAAAGACAACATAAGAGTCAGAAACAGAGTGATAGCAAGCAAGTTAGACACTTGTTTTGCATAAAACTTTCTCAGATATGATACTTAATAGTATATTTCACTTGAGAATGATCAAAGCAGTCCCTAAGCACAGAGCCAAGAGTAATCACACATACAGGTGTAGTCACCAAATAAAAACCAAACACAAAATTATTAATATGATACCGTCTTATTAGATGTAAGATTTTAAATGCAAGTATAAATAATGATGTAAGTATATATATGCCATCAATAACAGAATCTTAAAATAACCATAAAAAGCAAACTCTTTATGTTTGTAATTATAAAATACTGTTTTGGAAGTAAATGAATGTCTGAAATGAATTACAAGGAATTTTCAGAGAAGTATATTCAGAAAAGATTATCTTTATCTTGAATGTTTACATGTGGACAAATACTGTTTAATCCCATTACTAATTTCCAATAATCGCAATGTAGAGGGGGGAAAGCTCCATTTTATAATAATGAGTGTAAAAACTAAGTTATGAAATCTATGTTTAAGATAATAAATGGTAGGGAGAGAAAGAATCATGAGTAATTTGATGAAAGCATAACACAGAAAAATTGACATAAAAACTGTAAACTTTAACACTATTATAACTACATTACATAAATTATTATAAATAAAATTTCAAACAGTAAAAAGTCCCCACACCTGGACTGAAGAGATAACATGGAGGTAGGGTGTTTGCCTTGTATGCAGAAGGATGGAGGTTAGAATCCGGGCATCCCATATGGTCCCCCGAGTCTGCCAGGAGTGATTTCTGAGCTTAGAGCCAGAAGTAAGTCCTTAGTGTTGCCAGTGTGACTACCTCCTTTAAAAAAATGTCCCCAAATGTAAAATGAAATGGAAAATAATAATGGAAAAGAAAACACAAGATGCAATTTAGGGTATCATATATTAAAGTAGTGTACAAAGGTCCCCTCTCTTCTACAGAAACCTACATCATCTCTTCAATACATTGCTCATTCTTTCTTTCCTAAATATAATAAAATTAAACTCTTTTCTTCACTATCCCTAACCTCTTGAAATATTTTTCCAGGAAAGGTTATTATAACTTGGCAAGTTTAGGACTGAGTTTTGTTTTCCTGCAAATAAGAATTCTTTAGTCCAGTCTGAGCTCCAGGGAGTCCTGGAAACTTGGTGGTAGACAAAATTCTCCACACCTACTATCTGAACCGAAACTCAAGTGGAGTTTGATGACTGCCATGTGGAGACAGTTAAATATAAGGTCTTCACAAAACAAGTGCTTCTTGGAGAAAGTTCCTCAGCCCTAAACACCCCAGGCACTTTCGTGAGTGAATGTAGGTGGAGAGGGGAAGCAACAAGATCCCTAGTAAACGTTAATACCCTTTTACTCCTCACTTCAAACAAGTCACCTACAACATAGGAAAGAGCATGAAAATGGACCCATGATGCCATACTCTGGTCCTGAAAAATCAGATGAGTAACATTTCTATTAGTAACAAACAATTTATGCTATGATCCACATAACAGAAAAATCTTTCTAAATGTAATATGGTTTAGTGAAGGATGATGTTGCAGGTTGATCATATAAACTTGTTACACACTCAAGTTCATCACTCATGAAATAATAAAAGACATTCATTTAAAATAAATGAATAAAATCTATTACTTTGTCACTTATTACTAATACCCTTAGTTAGGAAACGTTATAGAGTCAATAGCTACTTTCTTATTCTTTACGTAGAGAAAAAATTTGAAGTAGAAAAAAATGCTCTCATTTGATTTTGGAAATATTCACCTAATGTCTCAGCTATTTTAGAATATTTGATGACTATATCTCCCATTATAATTGTAATATGGTATTGCCCATCTCTGTTATCACTTCCTATATATTATTGAAATTTAATCTTGAACAAGACAAAAACATCTTGTTTTAATTTATACATATGTATAACATTTTATACATATAAAGTATATTTATATGTATAAAATTATAGGAATGCATACATCTGTATGTGCAGATAGATATATATTCTATGATATATGTAACCTAATGATCAACATATTTCATGTTATATGGTACTATATAAATAATTATTTTTTATTGATTAGTTAATTTTGAGGAGATGTGTTCCAATTATTAGTGGAAGAACAAGGCCGGCAGTTTAATTGTAGAACCTGAGAATATGGTTTTACTTTAACAACCAACTCATGTGTTGTGGATACGAGAGTTTCACCATCCATGTTCAGGAAACAATCTGTAGCCCAGTATTATAATCTTAATTCAAGTTATGGAAAACTAAGTCCAAATTTGTTTTCCAAGTTTAATGGCAATATTTTTAAATTTTTATTGCTATTCAGATCTATTTTATTGGAACACTAATGTGATTTGAGGCATTTATAATTCATTATTCACATTATAAATTGTTGTGAAAGCTCATTTAGGAGTGCAGAATATGCACAAAACTCCTATTAGGAATGCAAGACTAAAATCAAAAAAGGAAGACATTTTATTGCTTCAGGCCTTTTCTAAAAATTTCTTTAAATATTTGAAACATTTTCACAATCGTGATCTTAACTTTCCATGTAAAAAATATACCGACACAGCCAGACAGAAAAATTATTAAAGATTTTGTAATTTAATTTTTAAAATTTTTAAATTTTAAAGATTATCTTTAAAACTGAAGTAATTTTATATTATATACATACATATGCAAAATTGAGTATATTCTAAATTTGGTTAAATGCGGAACTAAATTAACTTGAGTTCAAACAATAAAAACCAGTTTTCTTTTTACCTTTCATGCCATTCTGATGAATATAAGCTCTTCTATTTTCCGAAACAACGAACATAACCTTACAATTCCTTCTTCTACCCTTGAAGTTATTTTTAACTTTATTCACATCATTTCTTGTGAATAATTTCAATACTAGATCCTATAGCATAAATTCTACAATACAGTACCTTAACTCCTGGGCCTAATAAAAATGTACTCAATGAACATCCTTAACCCTGATATTTTTGTTATTACTCTGATTATCATCTATATATACATATATACATATGACAGTAAGCCAGAGCTGGATTATTAAGGAAGCTGGCATTGGGTAGGGGAGGAGGAAGATGGGAAGCTTTGGTGGTGGAACTGTTGCTTGGTGAATGGGGGTGCTCTTTTTATAATTGAAACTCAACTACAAACATGATTGTAATCATGGTGCTTAAATATATATATATTATTTAAAAACAAAATAAAAATAAATGATTAATGACACACACATAAAAAAAGAACCTGGCATCAGGTTCTCTAAAGCTGTTTCCAAATAATTTATATTGAGGGGGAGGCTTGGGTCACACCTGGCAATGGTCAGGGGTTACTCCTGGTTCTACGCTCCTGGCAGGCTCCAGGGACCATATGGGTTGCAGGGATTCGAACCACGGTCTTTCAGTGTCTACGGCAAATGCCCTGCCACTTCACTATCTCTCCTGTCCCAATTTATATGCTTAAATGTCAAAAACTATTTGGTTTTCATGCAGTTTATGAAGTGTCTCTGTATCATGCTATGTCTGTGACAATTGTACTCAAATACTGAGAAAAAACAGTTTCAAATTTGTGGCATTAAAGAAAGTTTACATCCTAAGTATCATTCCCAAACCCCAAAATTCTGTTCCATTCATAAACTTACTATCTTCTTTTTTACCTTCATGAAGTTTAAATTAAAAAAAAAACCAAAGGCAAAAACTATTGAGGAGAAATAAGATATGAAATGTATACTACCTGAAGAAAATTAGACATTAATTTTCATTGAGAATCTTTAGTGAATTTCCCAAGAAATTTCATTTTCTAGGATCTTTTTGCTCAAGGTAATTCAGAGTTTGCAGACCTTCAGCTAATTAAATAATCTATTTCATGGGTTCAACATTACTTTTCTTTTGTTTAGTTTTTTTTCTACCTTCATGTAGTTTTAGTTTAAAAAAAAAGGCTAAAAATACTGAGGAGAAATAAGATATGAAACATACTACCTGAAGAAAATTGGACATTAATTTTCATTGAAAATCTATTTTCAAGAAAATCTATTTCGCAAGAAATTTCATTTTATAGAATCTTTTTGCTCAAGGCAATTTGGAGTTTGAGATCTTTAGCTGGTAAAAATCATCTATTTCATGGATACATTATTTTTCTTTTGTTTGATTTTTTCTACCATTATGTAGCTTTAGTTAAAAAAAAACAAAGGCTAAAAATACTGAGGAGAAATAAGCTAAGAAACTTATACTACCTGAAGAAAATTGGACATTGATTTTCTTTTTTTTTGGGGGGGGGGGTTTGGGTCACACCCGGCAGTGCTCAGGGGTTACTCCTGGCTCCATACTCAGAAATTGCTCCTGGCAGGCACGGGGGACCATATGGGGCCTTTTGCATGAAAGGCAAACGCCTTACCTCCATGCTATCTCCCGAGCCCCAGAACATTAATTTTCATTGACAATCTATAGTGAATTTCCCAAGAAATTTTATTTTCTAGAGTCTTTTCGCTCAAGGCAATTCGAAGTTTGCAGATCTTCAGCTGGTAAAATCATTTATTTCATGGGTACAGCGTATTTTTCTTTTGTTTAATTTCTAATAATATATTTAAGCACCATGGTTACAAACATGTTTGTAATTGGGTTTCAGTCATAACATATACACCTTCCTTCAACAATGTAACCTTCCTACCAACATCTCCCATAACCTCTCTGCCAACCCCAGCCTGTTTTCAAGACAAGCATTCTTTTTCTCTTACTCATTATCCTTGTCATGATAGTTGGTATTGCAATTATTTCTCTAACTATACTTAGCACTCCTAATATCAAGGTTGGTCCTTCTGGTCCACCTTTCCATAGTCTCTGGGTATTATTACTATACTGTCTTATTTTCCTTAAATCCCACAGATGAGTGAGTCTATTCTGTGTCTATCTTTCCCTCTAAGTTATTTCACTCAGCATAATAGATTCCATTCCATCTATGTATAGGCAATTTCATGGCTTCATTTTTCCTAATCTAATAGCTGTATATATATATATATACATATATATATATGTATATATGTATATGACAGATTCTTTAGCCACACATTTACTGTCAGACACCTGGTTTGTATCCAGACGCTGGTATTCTGGTATATTTAAACACTGCTACTATTAACATAGGTGAGGGGGCCTGGGAGATAGCATGGAGATAAGGCGTTTGCCTTTCATGCAAAAGGTCATTGGTTCGAATCCCGGTGCCCCATATGGTCCCCCGTGCCTGCCAGGAGCAATTTCTGAGCATGGAGCCAGGAGTAACCCCTGAGCGCTGCCGGGTGTGACC